>JAUTXX010149733.1:0-13973 GCA_032273605.1 Panulirus laevicauda | reverse complement strand
CATCAGCATCATTTCTGGTCACAATCATATCATCAAGCCGCGATCACTTACGTTTAATTTGAAACTTACTTCATTACCTCGTCACTGTTACGGATAAGACACTATTGCACTTCACAGCACCACAATTGGTTTTTCACCAAAGAAACAGAAGGCACCTTCAAGTCACCTCTACAATCCTTCTACAACTGTTGTGGAAACATGTCCGCCACGGCGTCCACGTCATCAACATCCGACATGTTATCTGGCACAGTTTCCGTTCTTGGATGCAGTGGGTCGTCCCCAGCAGGCCAGACATGGCCCACTCTACCCTCCCATCTGGCTTGCCCTCCACAGCGATACAGGAGGCGGCTGTCTTGGCCTCGCTGTGAGAAACCAATAGTAGTTTCTTCCCTCTGACCTGCCTCACAACAGCTGTTCCTCGCCCTCCGTGTTGCACCACTGTAAAACCAGTTTCCCTGCCTCACACCGCCCGTGGACCGTAGGTCTCGACCAACACACACCGACGCCTAATGGGAGCCATGGAGTACCGCACGAGCGTCACGGAACTACACAGATGTATGACGTGAGTGGGTGGTGGGTGGGGATGGCTTCGTTTACTGTTACACGGGGCTCAGCAGGAAATCCCAGAGCGAGTGGAAGGGGCGTGGGTGGCCTTGCCTGCTTGCGACTGCAAGTCGACACAATGTAGAAAGTGCTGACGTTGTCCCGTCCCGCCGCTGGCCCTCAACGTCCACTCAAAAAAACGTCTCCCCAGCTGTTACCTCCACCCAGGACGTTTCACCACTACCTGAGCATCGCCTGCGTTATACCCCTTACCCGTAGTGGTCGTCTGCCTGTGTGCTTTATTTACTACAGTTGCGACTGGTCTTCCAGAGTTTCCACTACAGCTGTCTCTTGTGTTTCCGTTAGTTTCCCTCCCAGCTGTCTCCTATGTTACAATCCGGTCTTGCTTTTACCTATACTTCCTTTAGCTTTGTCGTTACTCCTCACCACGGCTGGTGTTTCCGCTCTGACTCTCTCTCTATCTATCTCTCTTTCTCTTTCTCTCTCTCGTCTCATAGCTGGCAACCGTTGCTTGTCGCGCTCTCCACAAGTATATACAACATCCTGAGTTGTCGTACAGGTGTTTTTGTTTTCTATGATCATTCCCGCAGTCGCCTGCTCCTTCTCAGATCTCCCACGTCTTTCCATACACCTGCATCCGTGTCTCTGCTACACCTGTTGTCTCATACACCTTCTCTAACTTCCCGCCCCGAGACCAGGTTACGCAAGTCAATGTGAAGGTCACAACACACATGGAGAGAATTGTCAAGGTCTGGCGCCTCTGAAAGAGAAGTTGCCAGTGCGTACATTTAAATCCACTGCTTTTGACATTCGATGAATTTTCTTACCAGTACGACCAATGATCAAGTCGACCCTGTGGTTCTTGGCACATAGCAGGTAGATAACGTTGCTTCTAATCTTTTATATGAAAAGGGGACTCTTTTCGTGACTTAATATCAGCTCATCGTAACGTCACTGACTGTTGCCAGTTTGGTAGAGATGGGGCATGCTGGGAGGAAGAGCATGTTATGAGTGTTGGAGGAACTCAGAGGGATTGGAAGACATTTAGGGTAACAACATACATTTCCACCCTCGCAGATTTTCCGTCATGGAGGATGTAAGTCTTTACATGGGGATCCCTGTCGACTGTGGTTGGTTGCTTCTCTCCGCGATGAATAAATACTAGTTGCCAACTAACCTTATGAACTGCTTGTTCGAGTAAGTAGAGAATTACCTGCAGGTAATAATTAGTTCTAAACTAAACTCCAATGGTGGATTACTTGCTGTAGCAAATACAAGCGCGACTAGAAAGAAAAAGAATTTTTAACTTGCTGAATAATGCACTCGAAATATTCTAAAAAAAAAAAAAAGGTTTGTGTATTATGATGGCTACGACTTGGGATGTCTGCGCAAGACACTTCTGATGATTTAAAAAGCTCTTGTGTGTGCAGAGAGCCTGCGACATGGCAAGATGCATAATACATACAAGTCGTGGAATTAGATCTTTAAAGTGTACAGCACAGACAACAGAACCATATAAGTTCCTGAGAAAAAAATAAAATCTATGATTAGAGTACATAAAGCACCCCCCCCCCCACCATGCGTTACACAAGTTCACTTAACAATGTGTCAGTGACGTTATGATCATGAAATCTTGTCTGTTATTCTGATTTTGTAATGAACTAGGTAACTTTAGTAAAGAACATAAACAATGTGCGGACATGTGGCACCACCGCTCCACATCGCAAAGCCCACAAGGAGCCTTAATATATATTTTTCACATTAAAATTTGATTACAATTGCAGTTTTGTCATTTCCCAAAACAGTACAACGCTCACACTGATATTCTTGCTTTCAACAAAGAATTATTGTTTCGAAGCTATTTCACTAATGTTACTTTGTCACCATCAGTTAACCTTTAAAGTTTAATTGTGTGGTACTTATACTTAAGTAACTCCAACAAATTACAGAAAATGTATATCAATGATTATGAAAAAAATATTTTTACACACATTTCCCCTTAATTAGCAGTGACGTACATACTAGTGGTGCCCTTATTACAGGCCACCTAAAAATAGATTTGTCGTCAAGCAATAATTACCACAGTTCATACGCTCAGTAATAATGAATCTTTATAGTTTTTGACTAAAAACAGAGACCTTGATACTGTAAAAGCTTGACCAGGCAGTTCGCTTTGTTTTCGAGGGGGAAACAAAATTACAGCTGGTACAGTGCTTAGGGACTTTAGATCTTGGATTCTTTAATGACTAACGTTTATCAAGAGGGATTACAAAAATCCAATATATCAAAGGGTTGAGGTGACATCATAGGTCGTCCTCACCCCAATCCAAGAATGTCCCTGCAGGAGCTGACATAACTCTACAAATAATACAGTAATATTAAAGAAGGTGGACTCTTTTTGGGGGAAGCGATCCTATCTTTATTTTCTTCTTGGGACGCTGGGAGTGGGGAACTGATCAGCACAGCACTGGATAGGGGGGAGTACCCTACAGACCACAGAGAATGCCTAACTTTTCAAGTTTTCGTAGATCATCTGGTTCTATATCTATAATACTATCGAATGACAGCTACACACACACACACACACATGGGGCCCAACGAGGGTAAAACTCCTTCGTAAAGTATAAACAGGTTATTAAGTTTGTTGCACAGGAGATACCACGGGAGAGAGAGAGAGAGAGAGAGAGAGAGAGAGAGAGAGAGAGAGAGAGAGAGAGAGACGTGCAGCGGCCCTCTTTGATTTCTACAAGAGAAGGAGCTCCGTTTTGGACAAATGGTTGTTTGCACCTGGACTACCACACGGTTGATGCTGTGCCACATACAAGGCTGAAAATGACGCTGGACCTTCAGTAAGGAATAAGGGGGAAGACTCTTTCAATAGGGAGAATACCCTAGTGGAAGGAAACAAAGAATCCATTGTCAGGGGCAGCCCACTCGAAATGCTCGAGGTCACCACTGGTGTGCTGCAGAATTCTGTCCCGGGACCGTTGCTCTTCTTGATCTATGTAAATGACTTGCCAAAACGACTTGAATCCTACCTGAATAAGTTTGCGGATGATGCCAGTCATGATGAAAAAAAAAAGACAGTCATACGAGGGTGGTAAAGAAAAATAGAGAATAGGATTGCATTCAACTAACAAGAGGCCGTAGACGTGTCCCAAAGTTGGTACGATACGGTCCATGAAATTTAACCAGAGTGCAAATACAAGCTATGGAGGATGGGATGTAGTGAAAGATCGTCTCCATATAATTATCAACCAGCAGGAAATATAAGCTGGAGGAATCTGTGTGCGAGACGGGCATGGGAGTAGACATCTTTCCTAACCTCTCACCAGTCCTACTGTCTACTGTCAAATATTAGGATAGGATAGGATAGGATAGGAGAGAGAGAGAGATGCGAGCCGTTCACTTCCTCCGGTAGGCCAACACTGGAATATGATTTTCAAGTTTGGTCAGCGCGTTTAAAGAAGCAGATGAAGAGTTATGAGAGAAAATTACCAGAGAACAACATAAATTTTGAAAGAATTATAACAGATGAATTTCAGAGAAAGGTTGGAGGCCTTTAAGGAAGAGAGAAGATTAAAGGGTGACCTGATTACACCCATAAGTTTATAGACCATTCTGAGGAAGTCCTGTGAAGGAAATTATACAATTTGGTTTCCTATAAAAGATGTTTAATAACTTCTCGCTGAACAAATTTAACTTAGATATCTTTTATAGGAACAAAAATATATAATTCTAGGTAAACTAACCATTACTTTCTAACGCTTTACAAATCCTAAAGAATTCAGTTGAAGGAAAACAGGGTTGAGGTATATATAAATATACTGGTGACCCCTGACCCCTATGGTCGTCACAAATTTGCCTTCGGCACCATATAGGGTGGTGGGAATGTGGACAAACATTCATGCCACATCGTATAAACTGGATGCATTGTGGCCAGATAAATGGCCGAAAGCCTAAAACTGCTTATATCGGTGACGAATGACTCCAGAGGATAGGCAAAAATAGTTGTCTCAAATTTCAGTCAAAGCTGACGAGACTCGCACAGACATATTTAAAGTGCACGTGAAGGGAACCATACGCCATCCGCTTGCAAACGACTCTTTCTAATTTTATACATATCCTCTCTCAACTTGCTACTCTTAAATATATAATGGCGTATTGTTTATATAATCATCAATAGTCTCTTCTCTTTCTTCCTACCTCTCTTTACCTGTGTATCAGTATCTAATTCTAACATCTACCAACATTAAGCTGCCACTTCTCACCTCGTTCATGACGGTGAATCTGCAGGGAAATCTGCGCGGCCGCTCCTCCTCCAGTAGGTGCTCCTCGGGTGGGTCGGAATCCTGGCCAGTCGAGGGAATCTCTGTTGGAACGTTCAGGAAGGCTACCCGCTTACTCGGCCGAGGCTTCATGGCTGCAGCTCTGTTGGTGAGTCAAGACAATCTGTATCGTGCAGAATTAGTAGTTTCATCTTTCGAGTTGGCCCTGTTTAGTCCATTACACACAAACACAACTGCGGCCAGGATTCGAACCTGGGTTAGCCTATGCTTAACTATTATAATGGGCAGGATTACTAACAACATCACGGAAGCTTATATTTGCTTTGTACACCAAAATTTAGATCGCATTTATACCCTTTTTGATCAACTAATATTGGCTTAGCGCTATTACTTTATTTTGTAGCCTACTAATTTTAGCCTTGCTCACCTCGCTTAGTTTCACCTAATCCATCGACTTATGACTGTTCCCTTTCAACCACTCTGCCTCACATATGCCAATTCTTGCCCAGGTTTTTCTTGAGTGAAAAAATAAACAAATTCATAGAAAAGTAAAATGAGATTATTGTCAAGTACATGTGTGCACCTGGGTCTCGGTATAGTTACTTCCTTTGAATCCTCCGATTCCTGGTTGATGGTTTTAGTACTAATTACTGTATAAGATATTTTATTATTAACTTTCCAGAGAATGAAAGATAAATATCCCTTACCTGTCCTGCAAGCTTTATAGGTATTGTGAACGAGGAAGCCAATATGTGGAACGGAATGTTAATGGTTTTATTGGATATCTTAACTCAGTATGCAATGCTTACGACAACCACCTAACCGCCATGTTAGATGTTTACATTTTGTGATGGTATGTTGAACTGGCGTGTGTTATATCACTACTCACTAAAACCTAGCCATCAATAAACAAAATCCTGATATACCTGTCAAATATTAAACTCAAAATTAGTAAAATTTATTAGTTCTTAATACCGTACGCTATCCTATTTAAGATTGTTATAGTGTACTTAACTCACCTTTTTAACGTTTACCTTCATGTTCATCTGTTAAAGGAGTAAACATTACACTTTCAAACTACAAACATGAGTTAGAAAGTAGTTGTTTTGATACACAGATCAAACTTGCCTTTTTTAACTCTTGATCATGCTGTTAAGAAACTAATAATAGTGCAATCCTTTGGTATGACAGCCTGGCCTTTCACCAGATATCAAATGCCAGGCCATCATACCCAAGGATCGCACTGGTGCGCTCAAGCGTCGTTAGGTCGTGCTCAAAGGTCGTAACGTAATTTGAAAACTTACTGTATTGTGTATGTGAAGTAGTTCTGTGGTGGCGGTGGCTGTGGTGTTCCGTACACACTATGCCTTTGGTCTCAGGTCTTCCGTCATATTTATCTCGCGAGATCTTACTCACAATGAACTTCCGGCCTTTCTTGCATATTGCTTTCCAACATTGACAACTTTTCACTCTTATCTGAACGTCTTATGGATCTGTGTAACAGCGTTTATGTTTCTATCGTCTCTTAACACATGGAATAAATTCGTAGTAAAGAAGGTTTGGATAATTACCCTCGGGAGAGGGCGAGCGTGCAACCCGCTCCTCGATGTGTGTGAACGAGGCTAAACTCCCGGTGCTATGCTGCACATAGTGACTCTGGGCCGTGGACGAGGCTGATCTCCCGGTGGTGCTTCACAGGGTGGATCTGGATTGTAACGAAGCTGCTCTTCCAGTGCTGTGCTACACTGGGTGGATCAGGTCCGTGGTTGAGACTACTCTTCCGTTATAGTGTCACACATGATGTATCTGGGCAGTGTACGAAGCTAAACTCTCCTGATGTGTGCCGCTTGGGGCGTATCACGGTTGTCGACGAGGCTACTACTCACGGTGCTGTGCCAGAGTGGATCAAGGCCGTGGATGTGGCTTTTCTGAGCGCTGTGCTACACAGTGTAAAAGGGATGTTGATGAGGCTACTCTTACACTCCTGTGTCACAAGTTGGGTCAGGGCATTGGATGAGGCTACACTCACGATGCTCTGGCACAGGATGGATCAGGGCCAAGGTTAAGGGCTACTCTTTTGGTGTTATACCACACAGGCTGGAACAGAGCCTTAAAAGACCCAAATGCCTCACAGAATGTGGCTCAAGGACGTCACAGACAACTCAAACACACTATCATATCGAGACGCGTCCGCTCAGGCACTAAGGGTGGGCGGGTTTCGGTGTCTGCGCTCCATCCTTGTTCTACGTGCCTTCCTGGTGCTGCATGGTTATCGTCACTCCACTGAACACTAATTCACTATTTTCTCACACAATATGTATCACTTTGCTTTACTAGGATGTATTGCACCCCCTCAAACTAGACGTTAGTATCAGCAGCAAGGCTGTAATTATGACTATGAGCACTCCGTTAAACGCAGGCGACGGGATTAGAGATGCGTCTCGTTTCCTTTATGATGGTGAGTGTTTTTTTTTTTTGGTTTCCACGCCTGTGAGCAGCGTTTCCGGAGTCAGGAGTGCAGACGAGGTGAGTGACGCGGGGCAAGTGAGCGCCCACTACACTTACAGAGAAGATAAACATGACGAAGATAGCGAGCTTTGGAGGCGACCGTTGTCTCCTTGAGTTTCGCTCACCCGCTGTTTTCTACTAACCGCTGCAACTGTTAAAGTTAAAACGAGATAAAAGTAATGAAGAATGAATAAGGTGAGAAAAATGCTCCTAACATTATTATCAAGAAAATAAAGTTGAATAAATCCAATGCACATTATATACTAACGCGGAAATATTCATACCAAATCAGTGGAGATGCATATAATTAACGTTTCCGTCGACTTACGCACTAGAACCGACCGTACATGCATTGAAAGCACTTACGGTCTTGTGATTATTTTGAACTGAAGATTTTCATATGTCTGATGATGGTGAAAACAAAACTACTGGTTACAACATAACTACTTTGTCAGCCTGACTCAATAGGCCTATAAGGCGTCGGTACATAATAAAAAAGGACGATGTTAGTGGTTGAATCTAGTGTGTGTGTGTGTGCAGCTTGGACCAGAGATAAGATAAGCTGCTCCTGAGCCATGAGTCGTTGTCTCGTTGTCTTAGCGGGGAGCTTGGGAAATGTCCACCTCAGACAACGGTTCATCTCTTAGTAATTACCTGTTAAGTAAGATTACATCGTTATGCGCATATTATACCATCCTAAGATATGATGGTCAACCCTAAGACCATATAATAATGGTCATAATATTGTGTTCGAAAAGCATAGCGTCGTGTTTGAGGGTTATGATAATTGCAGAATTTCTAAAATCACGATTATTTCCTTTCATCAGGCATTAGGTTTTTCGCTTTCTCAAAAATGGTCTTTTTTCCGTTTCCTAGTTCTCTCTATATTTCAATTAAGGCCCGGCTTTAATGCGGATTTTTGTCCGTGAGTGGAGCCTTCAGCATAAAGAAAAAATACTATGGCTTGCGGCCACACACGCTGTCAGCTAAATATTTACGAGTGGTGTCGACAGCTCTTCCGTTGTGAGGCTAGTTGGTGGTTACCTGCCCTCCGTGTTCCGGCTGGAAGTATTTCACGATAACTAGACATGCATTTCTTTCTGCGCACAAAATACAATACAGACACTTAAAAAATGCGAATATTTTTGTATAAGATTTTCGGTACGAGAAGACGAACTAGTTTATCACATGGACACAAAAGAGTAAGAAAACTGACATTGTCTTTAAACTTTATAATGATTCTCCAACGGGTTATTCAGGTAAAATCCATTAGAAATAGGTTTAAGATGAAAGGGAATAGAATAATAAGCAGGAAAATATACACGAAATCAAGCTGGCTGCAAGCCAAAGTTTCCATGCCGAAGGATCGGCAGAGGGCATATGACATGTTGTGGATGACCACAGCTATTATGTCTCACGTGAATCACGTCATGATCAGCACACCAGCCAGTGACATGCTGCCCCATTGGCACACCAAATAGTCTACGTGGCTGGAAGCTGGTTAAGTTTACCAGCTCAAGAGTCTTGCAGGTCACTATATAACTGCTGGCGGATCTGCTGTTCAATCTCACAGAGACGCATGATATCATCCAATTCTTGAAAGGTTGGGGGCCACCGCCGGCCATCGTGCCCGCTGACGTGCTTCCCGGGCTGATTCTTAGAGATGGTCATGAGGAGCTCCAACAGGAGTTCCTGCTCATCGAGCTGAGTGAAGCGGCACATATACCACCCTTTCAGGAGGATCTTGCTGACTGGCGGCCAAATAATTTGGACGATGACCAGGAAGGCAACGATGGTGCATAACGGATAATGGATGCAGATGTACATGTTACGGAACGTCTGTCTAGTCACCCTGACCTAGCCGGTGAAGTCGGCTCGAACGCATACGAATGCCATGGATATGTCGCTGAGGCCGAGGTTACGGCACTAACTGGACTGGCCTAAGTAAGGCAGGATGTCTTGTTGTGTTTAGTAAATGTCTTCTTCCTCGAGACCCCTCTCTTGCGACATCTGCCGTAGCTCGGCCACTGTGTATTTACTTAGGTCCTAGTAGTCGGGCGGGTACAAAGGCTTGTAAAGTAGCGTCCTTGATCCGTCCATACGGTCTATGCCGGCGTACAGTTCAAAGTAAACGCCTTCATCACTGCGCACCGCACTCGCAGGCACACACACGCACGCACACACCACCAACATCAGCAGCAGCTTCGTAGCAGACATTATTTCCAGTGCTTTTTGTTGCAAATTACAGTCCCACTGTTTAGGAGGAGGGAAAAATCGTACTGCCACTGTCATCACGTTTTTTTTTTATTAAAATTCAGCTTAGCGGAATGCAGATGGTTTTTATCTACTTATGTTGTCAAATTTAGACAAGTTGGTTTTGTCTATCAAGACTGATAGTTATGAAAGTCTCCCGGTGATGGTTTTGTTTCATGGATATCAGTTAATGGTGTGATATATACCAGAAGTTGCACATTTATACCAATAGTGATGATGTTATATAGATATCTAACGGCTGTGATTGTTACATAGATATCTAACAGTGATGATGTATAGAATCTAACAGTAGTGATGATATTGAATAGATATAAGTAATGATATTACACAGACATCTAACGGTAGAGATGATAGTATATAGATATCTAGCAGTAGTGATGATGTTATATAGATATCTCTTCCAGTAATGATATACAGATTTCTACCAGTAGTGATGCTATAGAAACCTACCAGTAAGTTGCACATGTATACCAATAGTGATGATGTTATATAGATATCTAACGTTAGTGATTGTTACATAGATATCTAACAGTCATGATGTGTAGAATCTGACAGTAGTGATGATATTGAATAGATATAAGTAATGATATTATAAAGACATCTAACAGTAGAGATGATATTATATAGATATCTAGCAGTAGTGATGATGTTATATAGATATCTACCAGTAATGATATACAGATTTCTACCAGTAGTGATGCTATAGAAACATCTACCAGTAAGTTGCACATGTATACCAATAGTGATGATGTTATATAGATATCTAACGTTAGTGTTTGTTACATAGATATCTAACAGTAATGATGTATAGAATCTGACAGTAGTGATGATATTGAATAGTTATAAGTAATGATATTACATAGACATCTAACAGTAGAGATGATATTATATAGATATCTAGCAGTAGTGATGATGTTATATAGATATCTCTAACAGTAGAGATGATATTATATAGATATCTAGCAGTAGTGATGATGTTATATAGATATCTCTACCAGTAATGATATACAGATTTCTACCAGTAGTGATGCTATAGAAACATCTACCAGTAGTGATGATGTTACACACATCTACCGGTAGGAACAATGTTACATAAACATCTACCAGTACTGGGTTAGGTCACAAAGGTCAGGTCATCATATCCAAGGATCATACCATCGTATTAAAGGATCGTACCTTCGTATTTAAGGGTCGTACTGTTATTATGTGACATTGCCTTTGAAATCAATCTTAAGATTAACGCAACGTTGCTGATATCCAGTGGTGTACTGCCCTAGGGTGTGCATAAACGGGTTGGTGGTTGCTGTTTGAACTATTACAAGGGACAATTTCTTCCCAGAGAGATTTTAATAAGGAGGGGAATGGGTAAAAAATGGGTTTCCTTTAAAAGAAGAGAGAAGAAAAATACGCAAATGATCTAAACGGAAGAGAGAGAGCGGAGAAATTTGAGTTGTCTGAAGAGATGGAAAAATGAGGAGAAATATAAGTTATGTAAAGAGTTGGAAGAAATATAGAATTTGGGTTTTGCTATCTTAAAGGATGGAAGGGGAATAATTTACGGTACCTCGTCTGGAGAGAAGAAAAGATAATGAGAATATGTTATATTAGTCTTAAAGGAAAAATTTATTTGAGTAACGTCGTCTTAAATTAAGAGATAGTAAAATAAGAATATTAGCTTTGCCGCCTCAGATTCGCGGGAAATGGCGAATAGTTTGAAAAAAAAAGAAAAGATGAATAGAGAGATCGATTGCTGTTGAAGACTCGTGTCATTAATCTGTAAAGTTTTACGTTGAAAATAAAATGGGTTGTAAGTCCATGGGAGTTTGCTCCTGACACGAGAACTGTCAGTTTCGAGACTTTTTTTTTTATCCGATGAGAAGCGGGGTTGTAAATCTAGAGATGTCAGACGTGGGTTGTAAAGTCCGTACTAAGTAAACAAGTGCTTCCTCAAAATTTCGATGACTTCATTCTCATGTTTCCTTACCCTTATGATGCCTCGTAAACAAAATTCGAGAGAGAGAGAGAGAGAGAGAGAGAGAGAGAGAGAGAGAGAGAGAGAGAGAGAGAGAGACTAAATTATTCAACAAGTGATATTGCTCCTGAACTATTGAGCAGCTGATCATCTGTAGAAATATATGATTTGCTGGCAGTGCGTAGCCAGAACCTACGTGGATTTGCTCTGTATTTACTTGTTCATCATATATATTGCTCACCACCTGGATAATCTTGACCTTTCTTACACTTTAAGTGAATTTCTGGAGTCGTTGTGCATTTTGCTCTTGTAGCTTCCGGAAGGTGTCATGGTTTTATAATCTGGTAGGCAAGATAACCTGATCTTTCTCTGAACGTAGATTTAGGCTATGCAGATATAAAATCGTATCCCATTGGTGGTATTTTATTATGAAATTTATTGGAACCTCACAATGTATTGCCTCAGTTAGGTCAGTTGGGAGAGGGGTATAAGAACAAGGTATAAAAACTGAATCAGATAAAGTACTGGTAAGATATAAATCACCGGTGATTCCAAATTTGTATTTCATTATGATGCCACTTGATATATTGAGGGAAATGCTCCATTTTTTATATGTTAGAATGTTCCATTTTAAAGAGGATGTAAAACCATTATGCCTAGTGGATCCTTATCTTTGTTGTCATAATTTTTTGGCTAATATTTATCCTAAATGATAACAAAATAATTTAGTCTGATGCTCCTATCTCTGGAACGAAGACGAGAACTTAAAACTTTGTTAATTTTCCCTAGAAATGTATATACAGGTTCATCCAAGAATGATAGACACTGACTTGTGTTCACTGAATGACTGAAAAGGATATTAACGCGACACATTGTGACGTAAGTGCTCAACCCTCTTCTTGCCACATATGGTGTTTGTGTTTTACTGGTGGGGAGGTTCCCCTCAGAATCAAGGGTGATACTGGGTACGAAAGACTCTAAAAATGTAAGTTACTAAATTCCTGTCTCACATCACGGATACAATAGCTGTATTTATTCATTTGTGGCTGTGGAAATATCCATGGACAAAATTTGTATCCACCGATAGGAATGTTTGACACGAGAGAATATTTTATCACGTAATTTGTACATAGTGTAAATGAATGTCAGCTTTCGGTAACAGACTCTATCCTTTTTAAAGAAGCCGGTAAAAATTATTTTGTCCATTTCAGTCTCGTGAATTATCTACTTTTTTCCCCGTGACAGGAAGTATGAGCGAATCCTTAGTCATGATTTGCATTAGAGTGGGTACCAGTGACTAGACAGAGCTTTTTCTTGGCTTTTAAACTAGATGTTTTAATGTTTAATTTTGTGCATATCATTGTTAAAGGTGTCACTCTAATGTGTAAATCCTCGGGTTTGTAGTAGAGAACTCTCAAGAGGAGTACAGTGTCAAGTGGCATCTGGTGTGCTTGGTCCACGACGCCAGATTTAGACCTGCGATATACCAATTTATATATATATAGGTGATTAGCGAACTGATCCTACTCCATACTTTTTAAACTAATAAACTGTATTTTGCTTATTCATGATATCTGTAATATAAGTAATAAGGGGTATACTATAGTGTTAGAAGTGAAAAGTTTATGTGACTTCGTCTGGTAACGTTGTTGTTATTAACTTCTGATGTACGAACTGTTAAGCAACAGGTAGGTGTGGCTATAGTATATACCTCTATTTTATGGTAGAATTGACTTGTTTCGTGTGTTTGAAATTGAATATCGCGACTCCTTAATGTGCTAAGGTTGGACGTTCTGTAGATAGGGAGAAAGAATTATAAATCTGCATGTGGCGAGCAAAGGTGTTGGGTACAATGTACATTTTCTACTTGAGGTATGCGCGATGTGCAGTGTCAGTATGTGTAAGGACGTAGAATTTGTTTCACATTTTGATTTTATGTGTGGTTTATGCCTTTTTAAGGTCAGGGAAAGATATAACTTATTACAACCATGAAGTCAAGATTTGACACTGACTTTCTTGATTGTGTTGCAAGTGTTTAAGCACACTTGGGTCCTTGTTGATCGGACAAGAGATTGATACTTGGGCTGCAGAACTGAATTCAGGTTTAAAGTGTATCTCAAAAGATGCAAGTTTTCACTTTTGGGTGTTGGTGATAGAGTGAATGAAACAAGTCTCCACTGTGTAGAACATTTTTGACAGGAACTTTGCTATATACGGAAGCACATGTGCTATTATTTGCAATTCCAGGTATGGGATAAGTAGAAATTAAGTTTGGAAAATCCTGGAATTTGTTTTGCAATGGTAGTGTCCTGTGTGGAATATGTATGAAAACTGTTAGTATATGATTATATTTTCATTGATAGAAA
>JAUTXX010149622.1:5697-15720 GCA_032273605.1 Panulirus laevicauda | reverse complement strand
TATATTTGCGTGTGTGGACGTGTATGTATATACATGTGTATGTGGGTGGGTTGGGCCATTCTTTCGTCTGTTTCCTTCGCTAACGCGGGAGACAGCGACAAAGCAAAATAATAAAAATAAATAAATAAATAAATTAAAAGCATTAGTACAGAATATTTTAAGATGATACGGAGACCTATCTCAAAAGTACTCATGAAGAGGGGATGGGTGTGCTCCAAATAGGCTGCATTTTATTTTTCCAAAACGCATGTGTAAACTCACTAAGGAGTATACCAAAACACGTAGCACCCACTTCATTCAAGTGTAGTTAGGCCTTTATTAACATTTCAGAATGCAAGTAGAAAGGATGCAATAAGTCTAGGAACTCAACTCACTCCTGAAAATAAAAAGGTTCACTATTCTGTTATTTAGACTGAACACCTTACTAAGAAGGCATTCCTGGTACTGATCCTGGGAAGCACCCATGAAATCATAAGCTACTAGTTTTACATCAGACACAGTGAATAAACCGGCAATATTTCTCTGATACCTCTGATTTCTCCTTCAGAACATCGCCAGCACCTACATAACAAATAACAAGGGTACTATCAATGGTGCCACCACAAACCTCTTTTACAGCATCAGCAACATCAGTTACCCTGACATCTGCAAAACGTTTACAGTGTGAAGGTTTCCTGGTACAGAATTCCTTCAGCTGTCCTCGGATCACTGTCACTGCCGAGCTTTACTTTCAGTCTGTTGTTCTCGACATCATCCAAGGCCTGAAACCGATTATTTTTCAATTATTGGCATTAGAGGTATATATTTAAGATTTAAACTGAAAAGGTACCTACTTTGCACAATTTAAATGGACAGCAATAATGTGCAATGCTAAATGACAGTTTTAGTATTCATTCCTGAAATTACATGGCCCTTAACTGGGTAAATTGTGGGGGTATATTATATTGATATAAAGCACAGTACTAAGACAATAAAGTCATGAAGTGAACCAGTCACTTCCAACATCAATTACTCAACATCCATAATGCTTTTTCTCAGTCCCAGAGTTGGTGACCATAGATCATAAATTCCACAAGAAGATATACAAATTGTTTTTACTTTCAAATTCATTTGCATTTTGCTGTGTTCCTTTTCCAGTCAAAGAAGAGTTTTATGACTTTCTTAGAGTTCCGTTCAGTTTCTTTACTTCTTGAACATTTACGGTTGATACATCACTCAAGGTATGAAAAAGTTATCAGAAACTTGTACTAAGGCTCTTTGAATATAGCTACAATATCCAAGCCAAGTCTTAAATTTAAGACTGTTAAAAGGTTTAAAGTTTTTAAATTAATGAGAAATGTTTCCTTGTGTCTTGTGAAGAAATGAACTTCTTTGCTGAAGTTTTCAGTTAACTCAATAATCTAAATGAATTTTAAGCTTTCATGTATGTCATCTGGATGAATTTGAAGACCCACCACCGACAATCAAGTGTTTTAGTATTACTAGATAAGGATTCCTGATAGTTACTACATCAGTGTATTTCCTTGATTCAAATTCTGTTTCTAGCATATTTCAACAATGTTGGTGAGCTTGTCCTGTTGCCGTTTTTTTCACTTGAAATATTTTTGACCATTCATTTCCTTTCTTGCAATTTGTGGAGATCAAGCTTCAGGTAGTAGGACTTTTGATAGTATTTCTCATGGTTTGTGCTTACATCTTCATAGATTATTTCCATATCCTCAAAATCCATAAGCACTGCATGCTGCATGTGATCAGTAATAGAGTATGCCTAATTACTTTAGGCACAGTGAATACTTATTGGAAACCTTGTAAACTTACACCCAATGAACTGGAAACAAACATATTACTTTTCAACCGTATGGAGTGGCTAGTGCATGCCTATGCCTTGTAACCATCTGGGTAGAATAGGCGAGAGGATATCTGTTTGATGAGCTTAGTTCCCATGACTCCATTAATATCAGTCACCATCCTGTATACAATCCGTGAACTCCAGTACTTCACCCATGCTGAAGCATTCTACCACCTCCCATCCACCTGCTACCTTACATTACAAGCTGTCATTCTCTCACTTTTATCGTAAAAGGTAATTTTGATTGAAGAGACAGATTTATAGTGAACATATCTTGCAACTTTAATAAGTAACAAAAATACTGTCTAATGTCTTTGAAATTCTTCATTTTTATTTTCATGAAATTTCTCATGTATGCAAAACAGCTATTACCAACTGTGAATGTCAAACTTATTAATTAAAGATATTTTTGGTTACTAACTATCAGGGTGCAGGTGTACCGTATACTACATGAATAAACAAAACCAGTCAAAAGGCCAAGAACAACTGAGTGAAATAGAATAAATGTACAAAAACAAATTTACAAAGATATAAATGAACTTAGTAGTATGTCGGAAAAGCTGCAATGAGATCACAGTGCGACTAAATATATGAATAATATATCATTGGACTACACTTAATTTTGATACTTCACAGTGTGACTAAATATATAAATAATATATCATTGGACTACACTTAATTTTGAGTCCTTTATTACATTAGAGAGAAAAATGCTATAGAAAGCAATTTGTCAGATTCCTCCACAATACATGGACTATGTCTAATTTTGAGTCCTGATTACATTTGAGAGAAACATGATATTGAAAGAAATTTGTCATATTCTTCCAGAATGCAAGATATTTGATCATGATTTCCGTGGTATTGCTACGGCAGCGTAATCTATCTCCGGGAACTACAATCAAGAGGTGGCCATGGCAAAAGTCTTCACTTATCCCTTGCATACAACATTCCATGCATTCTTTCCCTGTTTCTCTAATTCTATTACTCTTCCCTTTTATTTCCCCAAGTTACAGATTGGCTTCCTCTCACACCAACCCCTTTACTATCATACATATTCCTTGTAAACTTTCCATTTTGCATTCCTTCCATGTGCCCAAACCACCTCAAAGTAATATGTTTCACCCAATCTGCAATCACAAGACCAGCCAAAATGTTATGATCGTGGATATTTAAATGCAGTTATGTAAAAGTAGATATTTAGATGATTTTTGTGAAATATGTTTAATAGTAAAATAAGAATAGACTATTTTTGATTTTGAATCCTGATTGCAAGAGCACCAAGAAATGAAACTGAAGATGTAAACAGGCCGTTTGAAATCTTTTCACTTTCTGGCACAGCTTACTTTGCAGTGGAAAATATTGTGTGCCATGAAGGAAGCCCAGCCTTGGAATGACGTGGATTATATAACTTTAAAAATAGAAACATTTGAGGATTGGGTGTTGCATAATATGGTGCTTAGCATCAACTGGGCATTTCATATTCTAGACAAAAATGCAAGAAATTGCCATAGAACTGAAATGTTCTAAAAAGACAATGAATTTACAGCACAGTGTTGAAACCACTTGCATTATGGATTTGGTGTGCCAAAGCAAGGTTTATGGATTTACTTTAATGAATCTCTGACTCTACCTAAAGGATACAGTTGGTGTTAGGCAAGGCCACGAGACAAAATTGAGTTTATTATCTTCAACATTCCAAGTACTATATTTGTGTAATCATGAAAACATAGATGCAAGGCACAGACCCTACTCATTGTGGGAGAAGCTTATAGATATAACAGTAACAGCAATAATTTTTTTTCGTACTTGTCTGCTATTCCAGCATGAATGAGGTAGCACAAGGAACAAAGAAAAGGCTTTATTATCACACATACATTCTCTTGCTGTCAAGTGTAATGCACCAAAACCACAGCCCCATATCAATAACCTGGCCTCGCAGAGCTTTCAATATTTTCCCGAGTTTCCTTAGCTGTTTCATATGCCCTCGTTTAGTTCACTAACAGCATATCACCCTTTGTATGTGACATCACTCGAATTCACTTTATTCATGCAATAAATGATATGTAATATGCAATCACCTGGAATGCAATAAGTGTACTAAGGGAAGATGTATGTACTTTTAAATAATTTTTTATATTTAATGTGGCATACTAGAGTACTGAGATATAGATATGACTGTTACTGATATTGCCTTAAAATATTTGGAATGCTTGGGGACCTGTAAATTGGGGTATTTCATTTTTCTTTTTTCTCAAGTCCTGAGTTTATTTGAAAGATACTCAAAATCTTACTTGTTGTGCATTGAGCACATTTTCCCTTGGGTATCACATCAATATGATGGTATACTTCTCTTATTTGTGCTGTTTTTCTCATAGGATTGAGGTGGCGAGTATGGCAGGCAATACATATGTAAACTGCTCAAGCTCTTTTTCATTTCTAAAGGAAAAAGGGAATTTCAAAATTTTTTTGAGCTGAAGTTATTAGGATTCTGATGTCCAGATTTTTGACATATCTGTTCCAGCTTATAAGTCAGGCAGTACTGGAATGATTGTCAAGGAAACACTCTCAAACCTATGTATCGAGATAAATGGGGTATAAAATGACATTAGAGAGAAGACTAAGAGTATACATAATGCACAGGGCATAGAAAGCAGTAGGGCAAACCTATGGTGTGAAAGAGCATGTAAGCAGGAAAGCTATGTGGATGAATCTACAGCATTCTTCCAATCCTAAGTGTGGTATAAATGACATACATAAGCAGAGGAGATAGGTGGATTTTGACAGATGTAAAACAATCTAATTTAAGCTATTTCTCTCTTTAATTAAACAGGAGTGATTTTAAAGTTAAATTCTTATGAGCTTAAACAGAATTACTTTTAAAGTTAAATTCTATCAGTTTATAAGGCTTTCAATTAAACCTAGGCATGGTGGATTTTCAGTAGCTTATGATGTTACTAAAGAAAAGGAGATTAATGTCTTAAAGTTAACAAAGCCAGCATATCAAGGCAGGACTACAGTTAAATCACAATGAATTCGATTGCTCATCCGTCATTATTTTATGTTCCTGTTGGTGAAATTCCGTTTAATTATCCTTTAAAAAAGCATCTTTCAATGTGAATGCTACCTGGCTTCATGCAGGAAATGGCCTGTTCATCATAAATGGTATACAGTAGTTGTAATCCTGAAAAATATATTTTTCATGGTTCTGAAAATTGTAAATTTTTTTTCTTAGGAATAAATGCGTTTCTTCATTCTGGGAATTATCCAATTTTAAAAAAAAAAAAAAAAAAAAAAAAAAAAGAGCAAAAATTTGCATCTGCAATGTTAGTAATGCTAATTAAGTTAGACTGTATTGTTGATAAGGTTACTTACTGTACTCTACTATAGAAAATGTTAATTATCCTGGTAAAAAGGAAATTCTGCTGCAGCTCATTTGAATAAGAACTGGTTGTTATAAAATTCTGAGATTAAAATTCTGAATTGATTAATAAGTGTAGGTGCTTCAGAATCCTGAGAGGCAGAGCATGAAAATGATAAGCAAGCCTTTCTTTTTTAATAGTGATACTAGCAGATAGTATGATGCTACTGTGTAGTGTAAACCTTGTGATATTAAACCCTCCTCTTTTTCTGGTCTTGTATTATGTAAGTTTGTAAAATACTGAAAAGTTAATGTTCAAATAATCAAGGAGTGTGTGAATTTGAGGAGAGAAGAATGAAATCAGGGTAAAGAACACTGGCATACAAAATTGTACACCAGTGATGCAGGGCCTGTTTCATGAGTTACTTTATTTTAGCTATCAAATAAAAAATTTCATAATGTGCAACATAAAGATCTATATGTGCTTAACCAGGTGCCTGTTAATTCATATATTGTTGTAGTTGCCTCACAGTGGTACTAAAGACTTTCATATAATTTATGGTCTAAATGGTGTATAGTGAAACTGCACAAGGGAAAGTGAAATAAACTTTTTGTACCTTGATTACAGAATAACATTCCTCTCTCTTCAGTGGTTTACTCTCATATATTCACTCATTCCATATAGACAATCTTACACTTAAGGAACTCATTTGGTGTTGCTTTTTGAACTTATGCTCCATATACCCATCATGACACAATCAATAGATAGCCTTCCAAGCATGTAAGAAAAGATTACTTTCTGAAAATTCACTGACAACTACAGTTTGTACTTGTCTGTCAATCTGTGACTTAAGGAAAGTTGCTATAGTTTTGATATGGTATTAACCCTTAAATGCCAGCTGACTTAAGGAAAGTTGCTCATGATCTAAGAATAAAGTTCAAATTTTCTGTTTTCAATTACAAAATGAAAGAAATGCATGCAGAAATAAATTACAGTACACAAAAGTGAGCAACCATAATTTATAGTGCTGAACTGAACAATTAGAGGGAGAAGTGGGTGGAGGAAGAGTGGGGAAATAGCATTTGAAGCAAATTCACTAATGACTTGTTCAGCTTATGAAAGAAATACATGTAAACATATAAAGATAAGTACAAACAAGCGAGTTAACACAACTTTTATGGCTGCGGTATAGCCCTAAAGACAATGTATAATTCCCCTGCTGGGGAGACAGCAGGATTGGTGGGGAGTCAGCCTTGAGACTCAAATTCAATAAATTACTCATCACTAATTATGGTTACTATTTACACATCTGTATAATTTTTAAGCATACAGTATTTACACATATTCACATACATTTCTCTTTATACTTATATATTCAAGTAACAACAATGGTACATTGGAGATTAAATCGAAATAAACCCACAGGAAACAGAAAGACAGAGATACCAAGCTTTTGTCTATTTCTAAAGACATTTTCTGAGCAACTGAGGATGTTTTGAGAAACAGATGTCTCTATCCTTCTGTTTCCTGTGGTGTTATAATATATCGCCATTTCCCATGTCAGCAAGGTGGTGCCAGGAAACAGACGAAGAAAGACCCATCCACTCATATACACACATATACACCTACATGCACATACATGTACAAATACATATCAACATATATCCATACGTAGACATATATATGCATGTACATATTCGTACTTACTTACCTTTATCCATTCCCAGCGCCATCCCACCCCACAGTTAACAGCATCGCCACCCCATGTGTCAGTGAAATAGTGCCAGGAAAACATACAAAAAAAGGCCACATACATTCACACTCAGTCTCTAGCTGTCATGTGTAATGCACCAAATCCACAGCTCCCTATCCACATCCAGGCCCCACAGACCTTTCCATTGTTTACCTCAGACGTTTCAAAATTACTTCCAGAGGCCTAATCTGTTACACGAACCACCGAGATACACTAATTAGCCATACAAATGTCAAAATATTGGCGGGATGTCAAAATGAGGCTGCAAAAATTAATTCTCATATGATGACTCCTGGTGTCAGCTAAGGCAATCTACATATTAAGACTCCTGGTGTTTAAGGGTTAAAAGCCTTGTTCAACCATGGGTTAGTCTCAAGGAGTTAGTTTTCTTTGATGAATAATTTGTTTCATATTTTACAAAAGTAAAAGAAAAATGAAAGGCTATTGTGTGAGCTAAGTTTTACAATGTCTTTCAGAAGAACTGTTCACTGAAATATGCTCAGCTAATGGCCAAGTGTTAATATGATGTATGTAATGATATTTCCAGGAAATGTTTAGATGTTTTTCTCTGAAAGTATATGAATAGTGAAACAAAAATGTAACAGTTTCAGGATTCAGATTAAGCAGTTGAAGCAACATGTAACACCATGCCTTTTATAGGTCAGCCTAAGTGTTAGGTAGTGTTGGGTCTACAGGTTATGGCTATGATTGATGTACCTGGAATCTCATAAAATGACATGTAATTTGACATTGAAAGCTTTGAGTATAAGAATTTTGATGTGAATTTTCTTGAGGGTAACTTTCCATATAACAGGTGCAGCTATCAAAATGAAATTCAGATACAAAACAATCAAACAATTATGTGTACTTGAGATTATAATGTGAAGGCATTTGATTGTTAAACAAAAGCAATCCACTAGGTGTATACTGTTTTGTGAAGTGTATTTTGAAAAATTTTTGCAAATGTAATTATTGAATGAAATTCATGGGAAATGTTTAGTAAAACTTTAACATGCCATTTAAAAAAATTGGAATGAAGAAGGAAACCAATGAGGTATCATGGTATGTCTGCACATGATATCATGGCACAATATCCTAGGCTGACCTGTACTGAGACTTCGCTACCTTTTTTTTTAACCAAAATGCAAGGCAACATTATTTTATGTACCGTACTGACTTTTAAATTGATCTGAAAAATCAGTACTAGTAATTTTCACTAGTAAATGTTGAAATTTTATGTATCCAATTAAGCAGTGTAGTGTGTAATCTTGGAAGTGAATAATGTGCCAAGTATTTAATAAATCTGGCATATTAAGGGCCTTTTTTGCTGTAAGGGAACCCAGGTATGCCTTCAAATCAATTATTTGTACTGGTATTACACACGAGTGAACACTGCTTTTCAGTGTTTGCTTAATGGATAAGCTTGTAATCAAAATACTGTCATCTCATTCACACTTAAGAAAGCAATATATGTAAGGTGTTTAGTATTCATAGGAAGATGGTAGATTATTTTGAAATGACATACATTATATTTTGGTCTTATTTTTGTGGTTTATATCTAAACCAAGAATAGTAACATACACAGATTTCTGTTAGAAAACTATGATAGATAATTTTTGGGGGGCTTGATTATTTCCGTAATGGTTGCTATTTTCTTTGCCTTCATAAGTAATGTATTCATTGGATGAAAAATCAGAGCACATCATGATTATTCCAGATCTAACGTTAACATATTTTCTGTCTTAAGAAATAGATTTCATATTGCACATGATGTAACTGTCAGTAGTTTTAGACAAATTAAACTACCCAGGACATAGATAACATTTAACTTTTAGTGATATCTCTCACAGTGATCATGTGTTCCTGCAAAACTTTTCTTTGGGAGAACAATCATGAATCTTTTTTGAGCATTTTTCTTTGTGTATATTTAGACTGCTTGTTTCTCAGTATAGCTTTGGGGAAACCAACTGACCTAATTTTGATGCTTTTTGCCATATTTTGAAACATTAACTGAAGTCAGTTACTGCTATACCTGCTTTTGTAGTTTGTTGAGCAGCATCAAAATAGCCCTCATTAAAGATGTATGTTTTACTGGGAAGTCTGAAGAAACTCAGAAAGAAGTGAATTGTTGAATTCACCATCTTTAGTCTTTAAGATTATCTGGGCATTTTTTTATTGCATTTCTTTTTGCCAAAAGAAAAAGTATGGTAAAGGGCAGTGTTTCAAAGGATGAAGGTATAATGAAATAAAACTGACCCATGCAGATATGGGTTGCTTTAGTAAGGTAAGGCAAGAACAGTGGGCAAATAACATTTACTCAAGCCACTTAAAGTCAATTTATATGGTAAATTTACTTGTTACTAAACTTAGTTATCCTTAAATCTGGTTTTCAGTAATAATCACTTATGGTCAAACTAATTCCCATGAATGTAGTTAGAAACATAATGTTACACTTTCCCATCACCAGGCAGTAATATTATTCCTGTCATACCTCAAGCTTAGTTTCTCATTGAAATAAACTGTATCAGTGCCCTGTTTAAAAAGGCACTACACACATGCTACATGGTTTTGTACTGTTTTATGAAAAACATACTGATACTTATTTTGTTCATCTACGGATATGTATGTGTAATACAATAAGTGAAACACTTGGGTCACAAAGGTAGTCTTTATACAGACTTGCAACTGAGTGCTCAGACCTATATATATAAAGCATCATAAATTTCTGATTAGGGAGGTAAATGCAGTTCTGGAGAGAGGGGTGAGTATGCAGTCTGTTGGGGACCTGGGAAGTGAATCAGTTGTTGTTTGCCAATGATACAGCACTGGTGGCTGATTCAAGTGAGAAACTGCAGAAGTTAGTGACTGAGTTTGAGAAGGTGTGTGAAAGGAGAAAATTGAGAGTAAATGTGAATAAGAGCAAGGTTATTAGGTTCAGCAGGGTTGAGGGATGAGTTAGTTGGGCTGTAAGTTTGAATGTAGAAAAATTGAAGGAAGTGAAGTTTTTTAGATATCTGGGAGTGGACTTAGCAGCGAATGGAATCATGGAAGCAGAAGTGAGT
>JAUTXX010149621.1:12543-26450 GCA_032273605.1 Panulirus laevicauda | reverse complement strand
GGGGCTGGGTGAGTTGTAACAATATGCTAGAGAGAGAGAGAGAGAGAGAGAGAGAGAGAGAGAGAGAGAGAGAGAGAGAGAGAGCAGTTAAAGGACTGAACCAGGGTATATGAAGTAGCTGGAAAAACCAAAGAAAGGTTTGTGGGGGTTTGGTTGTAGATAAGGGAACTGTGGTTTTGATGCACTACTTAAGACATCTGGAAAATGGATGTGCATATGAAATGAAAAATTTTTTTTGCACAACAGCCCACTGTGAAAAAGAAACGGTATGTGACATGCAGGTCAGAAGAGTTAGTTAAGTGCCAGGACTGTCATATTACATTATAAAAGATCCTAAGGTGGGAAGACAACTGGAAGTATGAAAATACAAGGTATCTATCTCATTAAAGATCACTATATAAGAAAAAAAATCCATATAATTTCTAGACTCATTTACATCAATATCCTCAAAGACAATGCTGATTAATTAAGAAATTATTGCACTTATGTACTTAGATGAAGTGACTTATCCACAAAGAAAAGAGCAATGGGTTGTATGATACAGGATACGATGTCTTTGTAATCTATCTATCTATATCTCTTACACCAATTCCCTCAAGGAGTGGCCATGACAAAAGAGTCTCTGTAACTGATGAACTCCAATATTCACTGAATGGTAACAGCAAGTACCAGCGAAGAAGTACAAGGGCTACTTTCATATACACTCCAGAAAATATTTCAAAAAGAAAAGCAGAATCTAACAAACGATGTTAAATATAGAAACAATAATCAAAAACATTTAAAACATCAGAGGCACAAAATAAACTGCAGAAAAAGCTCATACATCATATAATTCTTACCCCTGAATAAACTATAAACCAGCATCAGATTATAAAGTACAGCCCTCAAAGAAAATGTAAAACACAAGTAACAGTCAACATTCAATTAAATGAAAAAAAAATATAAATCACTCATCAAAACCAGAACTTTTCCTCTTTTCATCACAATAATACCACCATCTGATTGCTTATGCTCTAATCTGAGAACAAAGAAGGTCCTTTCAAATACAAGCTTGGCATGAAAACTTGCAACTGAAATTTATAAATTACGTGGAGATTTATGAAGTATCTAAAGTGCAGATACTTGAAGCTCAATAATTTCATTGCACCCTCCAACAACATATTTTACCAATTTGAATGATATGCCATACTTTTCTTGTATTCAGTGTTGGAGACTCAGGAGTAAGATTCAATATACATGAAGAATTCAGCATGCTAACTTGGCCATTACGGAAGAAAAGAACAACTCATCTGCTTATGTTACAGGAGTGAAAAGAATGACAGGTGAATAAAGGGAGGAGAACAGATATATGGTCGCTACCTCGCTATCGTGGGAAATGGCGAATAGTATGAAAGAAAAGAAAAGACTAAACATGTGGTTAACCAACAGTTGATGCTATGATATGAAAATGGACAAAGAGAGTAACCACATACTGTATACAAAAGTATATCAATAAGATGAATAAAATATAGATGAGCATATAAATATAGTCATTCTTACATTAGTAGCCTCAATAGACAAGACCCTTTCTTACTAACCTACACCATTCTTATATTAGTAGCTACATTATACTGTATATGACCCTTCTTAATAGCTTATACACCTTTATTATTAGCTACACTATATAAAACCCTTTTCACATGCATGAAGATAAAAACAAGAAGTATTTTTTTAAGGATATTTTGACCTTCCATATTAAAATATATAATTCTCTTTAGATTGCATTTGTTTTATTTTCAACTTATAATCTGATAATATGATACAGATAGAATTTATGATTTATAAACAATTAAGATTCAATAACAACTTCCATTTAATGGGACTGTGCAATGTCAGAAAAATAGTTTAGAATGTCATCAATAGAAAATTCAAGGTTGATCATAGCCCCTGGATAACAACGATGGATGAGATCTTCTATCAACTTGTACTGCCGGATGAATTCTTCCTGCATGGCGCGCCACACAACCTACAAAATGTAAAATTTGCTTGTGCATCTCAATAAATCTCTTTGAAAGACTTGCTAGTATCTGTTAATTCATTGGTCAAAAGATACATTATTGTACCCTGATACAGAAACCTTTTTTTCTAATGACATGAATTTCTGTAAATATGGTATCTATGTAATTTTCTTAGCAGCAATAAAAGAAAACCGACATAGCACATGAAACACCATAATACATGCACTAAAGAAGCCTATAGAGGCCAGCACATGAACCAATGCTATTTCCATTTAGGAGTATGGAGTGGAAAGAACAGGTTTCATTAGATTTCTGGTATCAGGCTCAACAGATAAAATATTAAATCTCCTGTATCAAATCATAATTTCTCTAAGAGGTAAATGGCTTAAACCTGCTTGCTTTTAGTAGAGAATAGGAAGGGATGAAAACGGTGTTATTCAGTTAATCTGCAGGTGACCTACATGTAAACTAGTTTCAAGTAAATAGTTTAGTTTTGTCAAGGCATCTCTAAGGGTCATTCAGTATAAACAAACTCCAAAATAAGTTCCTTTAATCTCACTGCCTCTTTGCACAAAGCATGAATTAAGTTCCAGTGATAATTCAAATGGCAGACTGCTGTTTGGGAGGAATGGTGTGGTGATACTTGACATACACTGGTGTGTATACAGCTCTTAGCTTACTATTGCTAACAGAACTGACCACTACCACTACTGCTCCCATCATCATCACTACTATAACTACAACCACCCCACCACCTTCAGAACAACAACAATTACTGCTACTACTAGTAGTACTAGTACTACTTCTACAACTGCCCTATAACTACTATTACTACTGTATTACTACTAGTATGATTACCTCTACTACTGTGCTCAATGTTAGCTTAAATCCATCAGTTCAGTGAAATGAGTGTTAAGAAACTGGCTAGTTGTAAGACTAAGACCATACTTATATAATGATGTTATCTTATTTTCTTTCTTTTTTTTACTGTAATTTCCTTGAGATATAGCGAGAAACTATAACACATGATTACTGTGTGGCCATTGGCATCTCAAGGGTGAGCCATTGTGATGTCTGTTTCTGTCCCTACACTGCTAAGCCTTGAAGCTCTTTACCATATGTCTTCCCTAATTGCTATGACCTTCCCCCCTTTCCACAGAAGGTTTTTTCACTTTCCAAAACCTTCAAATTATATATTTTTTTCTTTCTTTTTAGCCCTTCTTTATAGTTCATTTAAGACTTGACTTGTAGCAATCAGTGCACAGTCAACCCTGCTTTTCATCATCCTCCCCAAAGCAAACTATCCCAAAAGAGTCAGCTGACAGCATCAAACCAGCTGATCCAAGACGAGATTTATATAAATCTAAATCTGCAGCAATATTTACAGGCTGATGAAATTATATAATCGGGCATTGCAACTTCTGGAAGATAATCAACAGCTGATATGTATGAAACCAAACAGCTTTCTTTACAACAGAAAATATCATCAAAGCTAAAAAATCTTACATGAGAAAAGAAAAGAACTTACCTGAAGTAAGTTACCCTCTTCAGACAAATGTTTCTCCACTTTCTTGTAAAGCTGGTCCAAACCTCTTTTCACTTCCTTCCCAGGGTACTCTCTATCAAATCAAGGATTAAATTTCATTAATTTATAATATAGTTTCATGTATCTTTCAGAAGTCAATTCATGAGTTAAACATAAACTTCTTTCTCTCTTGCCCTCCCTGAATCACTCTGTTCCCTCTATTTAGTGAGTCAATTCTACTTTTCTTGGAACATTAAATACAACACACATACTTTTCTGACCAAATGAATCAGTGTCCCATCTAGAGGTTAAAAATATTATAAGGGGCTAGTACAGTCAAGCACCAGGAAGAAATGTCAGTACAAGGTCCAGCTGGTTCACTGGGTATAAATAACCACCCACTAATGCCAAGCAGTGGCCACATTTTGAACTAAAAAACATTAACATATTGCATTCACTCTTAGTTGAGTTTGGTTCAACCCAAATATGGAAGACAGGATTTCCTTCCAAACTGAGAATTATGTCTCAATTTTAGTTACCCACTCTTTTCATTTAATGGATTTTGGACAAATGGAATCATCCCGTAGCATGAATAAGGAGCACAGGTGGTAATACATGAAAATAGGAACCAAGGGTTGAAAAGATGGTATGAGAGTGAGGAAAGAGTATGATAAAAGGTACAAGCATGTGAGGTAACTGAAATGTTAAAAAGACATCTTGGATCTTATTCCACGTTTTATGTAGTAATAGCAACATGCTGAAAATGAGGTTACACAATATTAATTTACATCAAATATTGTTTATAGTTTACCTGATAACTTTGCGGAGTTCTTGTTTACTGAAGGCCAACTGATAACCAACTTCTGACTCCTTCACTCCACTGGCAACCTTGGCTGTCACACCATCAAAAAATTGCTGCAGCCAAAGTAAAAAGTCATAGGTTTACACTTCATGAGAATTATAGTCTTACTATACTTGTTATATAAACTAATTCTAATATCAGTCATAAGCATGAAAAGCAAGAATAACAAACTTTAACAAAATATATGCTTTATAACATACATTGAGTTTCTCAAGAGGTCTGCCAAAATACTGAGTAACATAGGCACCAAGAGCTTCCTGATAGCGCTGCTTGGCTTCTTTCTTCTGTACATCCATTCCTGGAAGTTTGAGCTGGAACATCAGCTGGTGTAGCACATGGTAGTTCTCTGGTGGAAAAAGAAAAAAAAAATCCCTTAAAAAGGTTAGTTTTGAAAACTAAAAGCTATCATTCTTTCTTTTGCACACTCATTTTCACCCATGTCAGTCTGGATCTCACTTCCTCACACTCTTTCACACATTTCTATAACTCCTGCTTCAGCAGTAGCACTACCCCTTCCCCAGCTCTTGCCCTCACACTAACTCCTGAATTTGCTCCTTAGCCGGAACCTTTCTTTCCCTTTAGCCTTGAGGTTTGTTTCACTCGGAGGTGGAACGTTCCAGGCTCCTTTCTTCAAAAAACCTTCCTATTTCTCCTTTTTTCTTATCTTGGTTACACCTACACATATTCAAACACCCCCAGCCTCAGCCTCTGAGGAAGATCAGCACTCCCTGCTTGGCTCCTTCTGTTGATCCATCTTTCAGAAATATTCATAATATTCATAAATCCTCTAAGCACTAACAGTTTCATTCACATCTAGAGGGTCTCCCAAGAGTCTGGTAAAACAGACAAAGTAGTCTCTGTTTATGAAAGTTTGTTCCATAATCAGCATAAGGTTACTACACCTTGTCCTCCAACAATTATGTACTGTACTGCCCAAAGCATCAAGCAATTTTCTCAATCAACTCACAGCCACATTGTTTCTTGTTTTTTAGTAGTACTCCATGGATGATGTTTTCATATTCACATATTAGGTAAATACTGCCAATAATATTCTGTAGTTTACAGGTAGTTATCACTTAACCTTTTCCTAATTTCAGTGTCTCATTTTTTTGAAAGTGGTGAATGATTTTAGGTCTCCCAGCACAATATTGTACTTTCTTTTCTTATTTTTCCTCCTGAAACCTTATCCTCCAATTTCCTCCTGAAACCTTATCCTCCAAGTCCCTGTTCTCATCATCCAAACCTTGGGATGTAGAACCATTTTTTTTTCAAGAACAAATCACACTTTGTTTTCTAGGTGAAGGGAAGGAAACTTTCATTACAGTTGTTGTGGTACTTTCATCTATCTTTCCTCTAAATTTCCTATACCAGAGAGTAGCAATGTCATAGACAGTATTCACTATGATGTGCAAGGCTATTTTAAATTCCCAAGGCTGCATTCAAAGGGTGGCCTCAACTCCAGCCTTTGAGGAACTAAGTCCTTAAAGAACATGTTTGTAAAAGGCAGTGTGGCTCTGCCAGTACCTATGTCCACCCTTACTGATATATTGTACATTGGAAAAAAAAAATAAAGAAGTAAAGCATTACAAAGGAGACAGTCATAAGACCCCCTAAAAAAAAACTATGGAGAAGGAGAGGGCATTTAGATGGAATGGATGAGTAAAGATTGTCATGAATATGAATGACGTGAGCTGAACCTGAGAGAGAGTAGGCACTGTAAAGGGAAATAATGAGGGATTATTACTGATGTGTGGCATATTATTAATCTGTAAATGAACTATCAACATATGTTTGTACACACCAGCTGTGTATATTTCATATGGCTTCAAAAGATAAGCATTCACTAACCCATTTTTATCACTTCTGGTGGTGTTCTCTGGTGTTCACTAGCTACAACTGGAATGTACTCAAACATTGCTGACACTAATCGAATGTACCATTTGTCTAGATCTGCTCGACGCTCACTCTTCTTGAATACACTTTCTGCTGTTTTGGCAAATTCCTGAAAATGTTACATTAATTAATTTTTAATATCAATGGCAAAGAGTCTACTTTTCAGCATAATTCAACACCATATGCTATCATCATATAAGCCATTTTCTAATGGTAAAATGGCACATAAATGCTCTCATCCATCCTCAAATTGTCATGTGCAATGCCCCCATCCTCAACAAAGACCCAAAGCTCTTTCCATGGTTTCCCCTAGCTGCTTTATATGCCTTGGTTCAGTCCACTAAGAGCATGTTGGCCCCTCTATACCACATTGTCATTATTCATTCTCAGTCAAATTCAACAGTCTTAGGGCATGGAAAGTATCCACTATCTTCACTGCAACAGCTGGCACCTACTGACCACGTATTTGCATAGTTGTAGCTTATAAAGACAATATTTCAAACTTAATTTTTTTCCTTACCTCAAAGTTAGTAATAAATGGAATTATGCCACACTTCTTTCTTGTAACTCGACATTCTTGTATGGACTGAAGCTGTGAATTCATAAACCGGTCAAAGTTGCGTTTTGCCTGTACCAGACAAGAACCAAATGTGGTACTCAAAAATGAACCAGTATCCTCAGCAGTTAACACATGCTCACTTAGACGCACATAAATGTAGAGACAACAGCTGAAATAAAACGTGCATTTAATCAAGTTACTTCAACTATCTACCCAATACATAGAGATAAAAGTGTATATACATGTGTATGTGGGTGGGTTGGGCCATTCTTTCGTCTGTTTCCTTGTGCTACCTTGCTAACGTGGGAGACAGTGACCAAGTATAATAAATAAATAAAAGGTAAGAAAAGAAAAATTTTGATGAGGAAAACAGAAATAAAGAAAAACTTAGAGAAAAATTTTGATGATGTATAAGTATAAGAAGCTATGAAGCAGAGTTGGCATGTAGTACAAACTGAACATGCCACTTGCTTAACAATATCAGTGGCTGGTAGGCAACCAATGACTAAGGAGGTATATTACCAGTACTACCTGCCTGGGTGTTTGGAGGGTTAGTAACGGCAGCGTCGTGAGCCAGCACTTTAGTGGCTGTCAAGTTGCATTCCTCTGATCTAGGTAGCTGTCTATTCTTTCTGCCTCACCCACATGTGGACTACTGGCAATGTGTCCACAAATATACAATCTCTCCTTGTCATACATAGCACATGACAACACTGAACTCAAACACCTTATTCTTAGTAACTCTAGCTTTTCCTGCTGTGTGCACTATGCGATAGCCCTGCCTTCTGGCAAAATAGTAGGAGCAATAGAGAGAAGTAGTAAGTAGGAATATTTAAGTAGGAGCATTAGAAAGAAACATTAGGTAGAAGTAGCAGGTAGGAACATTTGGCAGGAACATTAGGTAGGAGCATATGTAAACACTGCACCAGAGTTACCTGTTGCTAGTGTCCTGTAAAGGGTGAAGCACTAAAAGCTAAGAAGCAACAATGGAGTTCACTAGTTATGGAGACTTTTGCCATGGCCACCCCCTTGATGGAGTTCCAAGTGAGATCAGGCATTAAAGATATAGATGTAATAGTTATCCTCTGCTTCTTAACACTTCCCATACCTGTGAAATTGGATCAACCTGAGACTACTTTCAACCATCTACGAGGTCTTCATTTTGAAGTTTCTGCTTAAGGGCATATCTTTTGAGAAAGAAATTTACACCAGTAATACGGCCATCATTATGACATTCCAATGCAAGGATGTTGAAAATGAAATTCTAATTCAACTGAAACTCGTCAGTATTTCAATTCAACACAATGTCAGGGTGTTGAAAATGAAATTCTAACTCAACTAACATCAACCAATATTTCATAAACCATCCCCTAATAAAACAAAGAGGCTCTTACATCATTCCTCCAGTAACTTAGCCACAACACTTTCCAACACATGAGCATTATATATTGTGCACAGAAACTAAGTACCAAAGCCTACACTTACCAATAAACTCTCTTTTCCATTTCCATATTTCAGTAAGATTTCTTCGGTCTTCATTGTTCACCTCCCTGACATGATAACCAAGCTCCCTATTTCAAACATGTAACTTCCACATTAATTTGTGCATAAAATTCCCCAAACACTTAATTCCTTCTTACCAAAATTTCATTAATTTGTGCATAAAATTACCGAAACACTTAATTCCTTCTTCCCAAAATTTCATTCTCTTAAAATCTACATCATTTGCTTTTGTACTACACAATCCAGTAACAATAATACAAAGAACAGGCGGTACTCATACTCCAATCAGATCTTTCAACAACTGTGAACTGACATCTTACCTTTCATTACTTTTTTCTGGAAGTAACCAATATGCCTACTTCTCAGTATTTTCTTCAATATATCTACTTTCATTTCTGAAGAGAAAGTCAATATGTACAAATACCTACGATTTTGAATCCCCAGTCAAAATGTACAAAAATCTACAATCTTAAAGCCCCACCAATCTTTTGCCCTTTCAGGTGAATCTTACCATATGAATAGTCCTCAAATACAACATTCTTGCTCTTACTGACATAATCAGTTAATCTCCTATTATGGTATGTGTTAAAAGTTTGCATCTGTTACAACTACCTCCAACTCTTTTGTACTCTTGCAAATGCTGGTTGTCATTTGCAAACAACAGGTTTGCTAGTCTTCATAATTTCCATCTCTTCTTTCATAACAGTAATAACAAGATAGTTTTTAATACTATATTGGTATTCCTATTATATAAAAGAATTAACTTACTAAGAATCAGCACGGTCATTTATATAAAAGAATTAACTTACTAAGAATCAGCACGGTCATAAGTGTTTATGAAGGAGGAAAGTTGCTGCTCAAGAGTAGTGAAAAGTGCTGCCATCATAGATCGCACTTCTCTGTTTACTTGCCGCCCATGCCCTGATCCTGGTGTTCCTACAGCACCACCACCAGACGAGGTTCCTGCAGATCCACTACTTTCTTCACTTCCACTAGATCCTGGGGTGCTTGCTAAAGATGATGGTGCCTTCTGAAGCAAAGGTAGAAATGTCAGATTTTAGTTCGTAATAAGCAAGTTTTTTGGCCAGAATCATCATCTGCCCTCCAGTCAATTAGTTCTCTAGGTAAGCCACCTTATTTAGTTAAAGAATGACAAACCAATAAAACATCATGCCACATTTACGTTAAATACATGCAACATAATTGTACTGTGTCCTAAAAAACTGTGTAAAAATATTTTACTCAAAATAATAATAGAATAAAAACTTCTTAAGATGTTACTTCCACCTTCCTGACATGGTTCAATTCACTGCCATATCCACTACCAGGTATCTAGAATAGTCCAATTCCCCTAGTTCTCCTCTCAAACTCACACTCCATACAAACTGCCTCTCTTCACTGCTAAACCAAATAAAATTGGTTTTATTCACATTTATTCTAAATTTTCTCCTTACACTCCAGCTCAAAAAATCCCTTCTATCTTTATGAAACTCAAGCACCACACAAGAAGTTGGCTACCAGACAGGACCATAAGTTATAAACTGTGGTGATGTGTGTGTATCTGAAAAGTAAGTGCTCAGCGTTTACACTGAGGTTGCTGCATTGTGGATATGAAGGAGCTAAGATTACAAGAATCCATTTGCCTGTAGTTACAATGTACACAAAAAGTCACCTTTAGTAAGGCTGTGTCATCATCAGTTACCAAAAGGAAGTACAATCTCCTTGCGGTACTTCTTACTCCAAAAAATCCGTCATTTCCCGGCTTCTAAATGTAGTGCAGCCTCAAAGTTACAGAAACTCATAAAAAGGACCCGGATTCAATCATAATAATAATTCTTCGTCTGTTTCCTGGTGCTACCTCACTGACGTGGGAAATGGCGATCAAGTATAATAAATAAATAATAACAATAATAATAATAATTATAATGATAATAAAAATAATCATATTAATACATTTATACTCATACTAAACTCATTGCCAGCATAATTTAAGTTGAAGAAAGCAATACAAAATTCCTGCTCAGCAAGACACACTGGCTGCAGTTCACTCAGCACACGTTCAAAGATCTCATCAAACTTCTGACGCTCTTGCATGTCAAGCTGTAGGTATAAGGAATATCTTACAAGAATTTTCAAATTATATAAATCAAATTCATTTTCCAGTTATCATCTCATGAGGCAATACCTTGTGAATTCATGCCTGTTTATTTGTCTACATGGCAGGATTTTTGCATCAAAAAAGGGTTGGTGAATAGAAAGATCTTCCTTAAACACTTCAGCCAACGACCTTCTTGCGCATCATCAAGTATCAAAGATTGTGATAATGCCTACAAAAAGTGAGAAGAATTTATGATGTGAACAAGCAAATACAGCATTTGCTTTATATAATAACAACACACAAATAAAATTTCAAAGCAAACACCTTCAATGTCATGAAGAAATAATGCTATAAAGTGTGTAGGAGAGTGACTGCAGTGTTTGTAAAGCCTGAAACCACTCTTTCCTATATATAGAAAATGGCACATAGAGTACTGAAATGAAACTAGTATTGATGACTAGCAGTGGCAACACACAACAGAGTATCCCAAATAATAGCTTAAAATAATGATCAACAGCTCTAACAACTAAGTAGCATAATGAGATACTCACAACACCTAAAGAAGAGACAATCTGGAATATCAACATCTTCAAGCAATAACAACAAAACTTAAGAGAGGAAGAATTATGTCAAACAGGAGAAACCTAACATAATTGTTCATTCTTCCACATTCCATCACTACAAAATCAAAGTTGCATAATCTCTCTATACCTAGGCAATAGATCTAAACAACTGTACCCTGAAACATATGATATGCTTATTCATAAAGATGATTTTACCTCTGAGCCCCATTGATCACGGTCAACTCCAAGAAGAGCCCCTGTATTGGTACGGGTTCCCAGTGTTTGTGCCCCGTGCTTGATCTGGGACGTCAATTTTCCTGCTACACCTGACATACTAGCAATATCCTGACTGGATCCACTTCCACGTACTGCAAAATGAGAAAAATTATATGACAATTCATAATTACTTGTAAACACAGAATAAAGCTATAATTCTGGATAAGCCAAAGTTTACAATTCATCTTATTCATATATAGCCAAGCAGTCAGCCATTCAATGAAGGCCTCAGGCTGGAATAACCATATCCCTCTCATCCAGAAATAATTTCTGCATCCAAAATTAAAAGCTTGGTTGACATATAAGCTACCCTGTTTAATCTACGCAACTAAACAATAAAACAAGAAGTCGAACCACCTTAATAAATTATCTGTAAAACTTAAAAAAAAAAATTATTATCACATCTCTTTCTCACTTTATCATTACTTACTCAATGAACCCTCCTCACACCACATACAGTCCATAAATATTTCATTTCTAACACATCTATTCTTCTCCAAACATACTCATCTATAGCTCATGCCTTGTATCCATACAACACTGCTGGGACTAACATACCTTCAAACATACTCTATTTTCACCCTCCCAAACAGCAACCTCTTTTCTACTTCCTCAGTGCTCCCTGAACACTTGGGCCCTCGTCCACCTCAAGACACCTCTACTTCCATAGTTCTTTTCGCTACTATGGCCACTCCCATGTATCAAAAACATTTCACTCTCTCCATAACTCACATCCCAGCTAACCTGTCTCTCCACTGCTAACCCTAATGACCTAGCTTTTATTCACATCTCTCAACATTCTCCTTTCACATAATCTCTCCCAAACTCAGACACCAATTTCTGCAATTTCTCACTTAAATCTACCATCAGAGCCATGTCATCATTTAACTACAACCGAGTTATTTTCCAGAACCTCCCTCCCTTTCACTCCCTACATACTGCATACCTGCCCTTCTTTCCAAGATCCTTGCATTTATGTCCCTCACCACCCCATTCATAAACAAAGCAAACAGCCATGGTGACATCCCATGCCACTGCATAAAAGTAACATTTTCAATCAACAGCATCTCTAGTAATTCCTAAAAGATTAAGTTTTACTTACACCTTCTTCCACCCGAGATGCGCTGTCTTGCTTCCTCAAAGAATAATCTTATATCACGCTCATATAGCTTGCTGATGGAAGAAGCATAAGTTTTGTTAAGGTGCTGATAGGCACGGTGATCAAGAGCTCTAATCCAATGCATTAGTGGTGTGTAAGGAAGTAGCTCAGTGTGGATACTCCCATGACGAGGCAGAGTAAGCTGCTCAGCATGTAGGCTCAGTGTTTCTCCCGGATCATTGCCCTAAAAAAGAATACACATACTTATATGTAAAACTTATACCCTTGATATGTAAGAATTTCTGTGATACAAGCTTACACTTTTACCTTGGCCGTAGGCAGGAAAACATGCTTTTGCAAATAAAACAATTTCCATAATGACTATGAGAAACATAAATAAATCATTAAGAATATCACATGCTGCAATTTTCTGTCTATAAACTTCATGTTGGCTTTGGGGACAAGGCTTTAAAGAACATGATTTTATTTTTCCCATTTACAAAACATAACTATAAGGGTGAAACATATTCGTAAGGGATTTACTTACAGAAAAAATAAATTCACTCGTAAAATGGAAAGAGAATAGCCTTAATGGAACAGAATTAAGAATACAAAAGAGAAACCATGTATGAGCATGTCCTGCAGAAATTTCAGCTTAACATCACTAGCAAACCCACCTGTCAATTACAATACATAAAATTACTCAACTGCAATATCAGTCATTATCTTGAGGCAGCAGCCATTTGGCAGGCTATAGGAATGGAGTTGGGGAACACATTTTACAAAATTTATTCCCATTTAATGGTGCATACTGGTATGCATTTGATCCAACCCATGTAAATGATAACTCAGCTTGTAATAATATATGAGGAACTAAATAAATCTTACATATGTCTTTCAATTTATACAGAGGGATGACTAATGGTAAACTTCTTAACATTACAAAGTCATCCAATGATACACTTTTCATTTTTCCAAACTTTCTGAATGGCTTAAACTGACACACAACTCACTAGTTGTATGCTATGGAAAGACTGAAGTGCTTAATAATGCTCTCATCAGCATACACAAATTAACATGAAATATTATAGATATACCAGCCCTCTTCACTCATTCAGGACTGTTTCTTTGAAGAGAATATCCAAAGTCATTGGAGATCAAATGACTGAAATGAAAAAAGTGAACTGGGTTTGAGATCAAAGAAAAACAAATTCAGCACTGTGAGTTTTGACTCTAATTCAGTTTACTTAGTTACTCTATACTATGTGTCAGGTAAAGATACAGAACATCCTAAAGTATCTTATACCAAATAAAAAAAAAATGAAAATGAAATAAAACTCAAATTTAAAAAATCAAGTAAAAGGCCTCTAACCTAGACCGAGAAGACATCAATGAAGAAAAAGCTGAAAGTGCATAACAGAGTTGCATCATTCTAACAAAATGGTGAAATGCTCTCATACCTCAAAAGGGCTAACCTATACCATAAAAAATCTTTTCTTCATCAATGAGCATAGTGCTCACACTTGGGGTTT
>JAUTXX010149510.1:0-15721 GCA_032273605.1 Panulirus laevicauda | reverse complement strand
ATATTATTAAACTTGACTCGCATCAAAATGTTTGCGTAAGCGTGGTGCTAAGCAAGGTGGCAGACTGCATACCATCAAACAGTGAACACAGCTCGGGAGAAAATGGCTTTACAGCTGTGTCAGCAGTGGGGTACTGAGCTCTTAACAAACAGTTCCTAAGAGGAGGCAGTAAAGCAGGTATTCAAGAACCTTTACTGACAAAAGCATGGTCCCCTGAAGTCCACTGGTGGGCTTTTGTTTCCCTCACTCTCACTCTTAAGTTGAACTTAAATGAACATTGGTTCTACAGAGTCTTACCCACGTCTACCTAACGGCAGTAAAAAAGCAAGCAAGTTTAATTGGAATCTTTATTCATTTACTATGCAATATGACAGAAGAAATCCAGTATTGATATAACACACAGTGCAGTCAGGGTTCCCCATACCGAAGACATATAACCAAGACCTCACTTCAGACCAACACAAGAGAGCAGTTCTACCTTCAGCAACGACGACTTAACGCTACATCCGAGGCACTGCGCACCATCAGAGGCAAATCTAGTGATGACTGTAATCATATCAACTGTACTGCGGTGCCTGGAAAGTTCTTTGGTATTCGCATCACCACTGAGAGCAAGCAAACTTGTTCACAACATTTAATCCACTAGACTCAATGCCTGTTGAATGTGGTTCACTCCTATATTCAAGCTACTAAATATGGCTAAAAACATTCAAATCATATTCATGGGAATCACGACAAGAGAGGAGCATCATAATGTACACTCGGAAAAGACCGAGAGGACTCGTTCTAAACCTGGGGAAAAAAAAAACTCGTTCTAGAATGGCAGGCTTGGAATATCAAGCAAAGTAACATCACTGTAAAAAACGAAGTGCCTTAGGCACAGTCAAGTATAATGACGGACGGAGCCCTAATAACTCCTACTTGCTGCCTGCAAGCACCAGAAGCAGCATCCTCGCAAAACAACCTGATGTACTCCAGAAAGACCCGACAGGTGCCTGACCTGCCCACGTGAGGATATCATGATAACAGTGAGGCTGTGTCAACAAACAGATCAAGAGTTTACCACAGAAGGTTGGCCGAGCAGGGAGGGTACATACAAGCAACAAAAGTAGCTACATGCGACCTTCTAGTGTCTACAGTGCTTAAAGCTGCTCTGGACGCATGGCTGTCAAAGTTGTAAACAACTCCGACACCACAATACTGTAGGCGTCGAAGGACTGTGAGGGCGGCAGGAGAGTGGGCATCGAGACCTTGAACGCCTTCGCTGTGACCTTGCTGATCCCTTTGGGTCCTTGCCTCCTCCACCTGATCAAATGTAAAACAATTTTTCCGGCGGGTTCTCGATGCTTCAGGGCCCATCGTGGGCGTGCCAGAAAACGTCAATCTAACCAGACTTGAGGAACACTTCAGGTTGGTCCATGGTGCTACTGGGTCTTTGGATGGAGCAAGTCCTTAAGCAGGTCTTCAAGACGACTGTTATAATCACAAAACGGACAGTGCATGTGGTTAAAGTTTAAACACAGTGTTTTCAGGCTTGTCTTCAGCGCTACAGAAAACCGGAAGGGAACATGGCTGGGGTCATAAACGTCGCCAGATGTGGCCACAACTCCCCAAGGGATATCCTCGGTATACCTTCCCTCACCTTACCTGACATGCATCTAATGTCGGTTTCTAAGGTTTTCTGCCCCTACGGCTCAGTCCAAGACGAAGCTGCAGTCTTGCTCCTCTACTCAGTCTTGCCACTGAAGGCCGCGGCCCGTAGGTCTACGTAATCACCATATACAAAATGGTCTGGTGTACTTAGTAATTACATATCCAGGTCCTTGTGAAACATCTCCACCGTACAAGTAAGTTGTGATTCTAGTAGACACAGGCGATGTTTTGAACAACTTTTGTCCCTGGATGTCTAGTTTTCTTTTACTGAGACTTGCACCATTTGATTGCAAAGCAATGCAGAGACTGCGAAGTGCCGGGGTGTAGTGTTAAGACTACAAGAGGAAAGGACACGGATTGTGCACCTGAACAAGTGTGGCCCCGTGGCCAGGCCCCAGGCACTGCAATGACAGTAAGAGGACACATCAGGGATGGTGTTGTCGTGCACGTAAACAGGTGTGAAGAGAGCCTTTACATTAGGTCCTAGACGGTAGCGGTACCACCATGGGACAAGGCAGGGATTGTTAACATGACCGCGGTGGTAGCTGTTTGACAATCCATGACGATACAAGTGTCCAGCAGGTGGTGGTGTGTGGCAGCAGGAGGTGAAGGGGTGAAGAGAGCAGGGAGTAACCAATGTGCCACATCCCCTCCCACTCTGTTCTCCCTCCGCCACACCTAACACTAATACGGTCACACATACACTATGTTCAGGTCCTCCACCCACCACCCCGCTGCAAAATTATATCCCCAGCACAAGGCCACACATAATGGTCACTTCTGCAGTTTAACACGAAAAGTTTTTGTATGACGCCCGCCTCTGGCTCCAGCAGGTGAAGGAACACCTGTCCAGGAACAGGTACGTACCATGGTAAGGAATATCACACCACCTGCAAACGATGATTTCAGGTAGTCGTGTTTGTCTGCATCACAGGCAGACGTAGGAAAAACAGACGGGAGGGGAACATGGGAAGTTGTATAGCTCCCGGGGGATACATAGCTCAGGCAAACGATTTCTCCTGATTCTGTACGACATATTGGGGTCTTTCTTTATCATGAGTTATCGTTGCCCACATTTGGTGAGCTCAGATTCCACGATCACACTCGCCAGAGTGTCTCTAAGGTTATAACAATGACAAAGAAACATGATATTTCTGCCCTCATGTCTACATAATGCAAGCTGGTTACTTGTAAGACCCTTTCAAACACTGCTCCGGTAAATAATGTTAGCGTTATAGGACGGCAGGTTCTAGGAATCGATTTGTTTCCTCGTTTAAAAACAAAGGCATTAGAGTCAGTTCTAGACACTGTGAGCACATCACAGTCCAGGTATTCCCCTCCAGAGAAGACAGTGTTTGTTCCAACGGAGAAACAGAGCTCTAAGAGTCTCGTCCTTGACCAGGAAACATGGCTTGGTCTAGTCCGATGGTACTGTGGTGAAAGCAGCCATTACTACACACAGTCTTCGTTCCACAGAGCAAGCATGACCAAGAATCGTCACCAGCACATTAAGTAAGCATCACTAAAACAGCGTCCTTGGCTCACGAAGGCGACATTCGTTTAAAGAGTCGTGTTCACCAAGTTATCGTCTTATGATGACCACGTTATTAAAAAGTCGTCGTCGTCCTATGAAGCAGGGAATCACCTTGGAACGTCATCTCAAGTAATAGGTAACATGAAGGTTGCCATCCTGTGAAGGCAGCACTTCCTCCGGAATGACGTCGTCCGACGAGACTGGTAAAATAAACAGAATCGTTGTTCTGTGACCGTGTAGCAGTGCTGTAGCGCCACACACACACACACACACACACACACACACAGTTATATGACACTAGCATTGTACCAGGAGGTGGGATGTGGTCGCTGCCGGCGTCCTGAGGGATTAACAGTATCCCTGTCAGCTTGCTGGTGACCCTCCAGCTCCAGTTACCCACTGCAAAGGTAGCGATGCGCCTTACGAACACTCCTTCCAAACAGTGTCACAACATCTCTGATCCTCAACCCAGAGGTTTTCCTTTTAATAAGTTATGTGACCATTTACTTACACGACTCATGTTCTCTTAAACTTTTCTTCTATATCCTAAATTTCCCAACTCTATCACCTTGATATAAAACAATAAGTCCTTAGCCCATCAATACAACCTGCCTAATATACACATCTACTGTCCAACTATGCATGGACACTGATCCAAATAGTATGTCCCGTTCTTCCAACAACTATAGGGTGATATAAATAAAGGGTGCTCTAGAAAATGGTTCCCTACTGGAATAGAAGACATAATAGATGACTGAGTAAAACATTATCAGAGAAACTGAGAGGAAAGGTTTCAGACAAGTACAGTAAAACTGTAAATATCTCGGGTGAAAAACTGTTTAATACACTGCCTGCGGACGATAGAATCACTCTGGAGTGTTCTGTAAGGAAAAATGAAAATGACCTGAACAAGTAATCATACACTGTACCAGACCAGCCAGGATGTCGTGGATGCATAAGCCTACGGGCAGCGGCATCCAACAACCAAACTGAATACAATACGACAGGTTGCTCGCCGACCGAACTAAAGGGGTACAACACCTCCACAACCACTGCAAGGATTTATCTTAATAAGAATTTGGAGGTCTTCTACCTCCAAAGCTCAGGTTGAGTCCAAGCTGCTGAGTTGGGTAATTTCTCGACAAAGATGCTGGACACTGGCCCTCAGGACCACATAACCACCACTGTCTGGCTGGTCTGATACACACTGTAAATACTTATCCAAGACCTTCGCAACTTTCTCCACTGTACACCCGAGTGTTTCTGATGGCTCTAGCCAGTGTGTTGCATAGTCTTGCGCCATAGAAGTTCAGGGTGTTTTTTCCTGCTGTGTTTATTGCCTGTCATGTCAATAGGGAACTATCTTTATTGTAGGTAGGGAACCATGCTTTTCAGGGTTCTCTAAGAGTATATTCTAATATACCTCCCGTGTCAGGCCTCCAGAGAGTACGCCCTTTGTCATTCCAGTCATTTCCAGCAGTTCAGATTCTTTACAGCGTCAATATGGGGTTGTGATGGATCTTTGCACACTTTCTGACTCTTTAATCGCGCCAATCCTGAAAGGCGATGTTAGCACATGGCAATATTCTATTCATGAGAGTGTTAGTGGCTCGAGGAAAGTCATTATTGGTTTTTTCTCTTTTGTCTTAAGGGTCCTCAAGATCCAGTTACCATCTCTTCGGAAGAGGCAACTGTTGCCTTGTTGTGTTAGATGAAGGCCAAAGCATCAGCCATTACTACTCCAAGGTCATTTATGACGTTCAGTCGTATTATGATTTCGTTTGTATTTGGCCGATATTTTGTATTGTTTCCACTTCTTCACCTAACCTTTAACGAAGGAGTTAGAACTTCTCCCCATCGAAAACCATGTTGTTTTTTGTGGCTCAGCGGAAAGATTTTGTCTGAATCTGTTTGCAACTTTAGGGAACATTCTGCAGAAGAGATTCTCCTGCTTATGTTAGTACCATCTGCCAAAGACGACATGACTCTATGAACTCGTATTTGCGTCAATGTCAGAAATGAGAATGAGGAACAAAATGGATGCGGTACAATTCTTCCTGGAGTAAACGCTTTCTAACATTGAAGGCACCAGGCAGCCTGATTTTACAAGGTGTTGCGACCTGTTGGACGAAGTGTTGCATATCCATCTGCAAATTCTTCCAGTCATTCCCATCGCAAGCCTTCTGTCTGCCAGGACACAAGTATTTTCCTCTTCTTCGAGCGCCTCTACAAGTTCACAGTTCAAGCAAACGAGACAGTAATGATGTTCACTGGCTAATACCATGTCGTCCTGGGTTATGGATATCAAGTGATTCCATGAAGTCAGTCAATTCAAATCTCAGCGCTCACTGGAACATTCTAGTATTGTGCGATGTCACTGCTACTGATGGGTAGTTCTGGGGGAATATTCTGCTTCCTCCTTTGTGGAGTGATGTAGCAATGTGAGTCAAGTTGCAAACTCTCGGGGATGATGCCAGTGTCCAGAATTTGATCTCACGGATGTTTAGTGCTCGTGCAAGCTGTAAGCTGTGGTTTGTAGTTTTTCATCGAGTCAAATTTCTTAGAGTCTGGGCCTGGGTTTGAGTGCTTGGGCATGTTCTCAATGGCCCTCTCGAAGTCCTGTGGCCAAGTGGCGAGTCCTGGTATGTGTAACACAGGAATTAATGTTTAGGAAGAAGTTGGTTGGATCGTTAAGCTCAAAAAGACGCATATCCATCGTTCAAGTTTGCGGTTACTCCCGCTATGAGGTGAGGAGAATCGCTGCTCTATAAATCAAGCGTAACGATGGCATCCAGTTTCCCCGTGAAGCAAACACACTGTCGTCCTCCTACAGCCTCCTTATTCCCTACAAGATCCACCACCTACCAGGTCCGCCACAACATATCCGCCACGCTCATTACCCGTGGCTGTCAAGATCCTCTATAAGGCTACAACATCAGGTCCGGATCGTTGAAGTGGCTCTCGCTCATTATATAACACCGTGCCTGATGAAGCACTTAACTACGGTGTCAACACTATCTTCTCGAGCTAATTTATGTCCTGCAACACACCTGGAGACGTTTTAAGCAGAGCACATAAGATACATAAACATATGGCACAAAGGTTTGTAGGAAAAGGTTAACTCAAGTTGTGAGGACGACCAGTATTGATGAATGCAGACAAGCACAACCAGGATCTCGAGGCACTTCACTGTAATTGACAAATGACACTAAGAATGAAACACACAGAATCTGTGGGCCAAGAGGCAGGCAGGGTCCTGGAGTGGTAAACAAAGTATAAGATGGAAGAGGGAGACACTCTATATCACCTTCCGTCCACATGAAGCCCACACAGGCACATAGCAACCACGTATCCACAAAAGCATTCAGGAACCGGTATACCGCAAGCCCCACATGTACTGCAGGCTCTTCTCTGCGTCGTGAATGGGCCCGGATGGTCTACCCAAGGCTCTAACTGCGTAAAAAGGCCAAATAGGAACACCCGTCTCATGCCCGCCAGTCGAAGTCCACGAAAAAAGTGTGCCGACGACACGGCGTGTCCACCCACGATAAGCATGCTACACCGCACCATCAAGGCGCAGCATCTACCAGCAGAGGTAACATGCAACACTGTATGTGAAAAATATCGAGAGTAGTTCGATTCACTACCATGTTTAGTTAACATGATATAGTATACTACAGTGTGACTCCCGCTTCCGAATTTCTAGTCTTACGTTTACCTTCAGGTGACTGGAAACTCGTGTCTGTCTCCACAGCCGAGTCTGGGACCCAGCTGTAAGTTGCTCATCTGATCAGTCAGGGTACTTCAGGCCGCGGCGGCTGGCTGGCGTAACCACCACAACTTGGCACATCAGGTGCAGTCTGCAGATTGTGTCGAGTACGCTTTTGAATTATTACATTATTGTATCACCTGGTATTTGTAGCACTTTTGGGGATCGCTTTACTCGTCATCTACCAGTCTGTCACCCTTGAATCTATCTACAACATAACCTTGGTAACATGAAACATATAAACCACAAATCGTATTCAGGAACCTTTATACGGTTGTCTCCCCAGAATATAAGGTAGTGAAAGGCCTACGACCCATAAGTCAAGTATGGATAACTCTGGTATGGGTTTTACTTGAGTTAGGAACTTGATACAATTTTTTTTCATATCTTCTAAACAGTATTTCCACTCATGCCAGTGTCATTGCCATGCTGCAGTGCAGGCGACAAGTAAAATTATTCTATTCTATTTTTTTATTCCATAAACTATCATGTAAGTAATTTACGGAGTAATTTTGTTTTTGAAGCAGAACGCAGACCTTACCCTAATCCGCTTCAAAGAAGAACATGTTCAATCTCACCGGTAATGCTAATTTCCAAGTCAATGCGAATCTCCAATCATCTCTGCACGCATCTTTACCTTGTAAGTTGCTTCCATTTAGGGTTGAGTTAGAATAAGAAAGTACTATACCCAAGATGTACAGGTGCTATGAATAGTTTTGTCAAGGGTGCTATGAAGGGTTTAACTTCTCTCTTCTTGAAGCTTCACAGAATCCAGCCCAACATCGTTTTTGAAGAGGTTATGTGCTTACTGAAGGTAAGTTTATCTGACAGTTATCCCAGCATCTCTCCATCACTCCTTTGTGATATAGTACTGTATGACGTCGTCCATCGTTATGTAAGGGATTCAAAATTTCTATTTCCCACGTAACGACACAGTTGAAACTATCTCCTTTTAACACCGTGTTGTTCTCCGAGGTCCTCCGAAAGAGTTGCCTAACATCCAGCTGTAGCTTCTCAGAATCTCCAAAGGATGACATGTTCATAATTACTTTGGTATCAACTGCAAATGATCCGAAGCTTTGGTCTGTGTCTGCATCTATGACCGAGGAGAAAATGTGAAATAGCAGAGGTGTAAGTACTGTTCCTTGAGGAACAGAGCTCTTTAACGTGGTGGCTCCAAGATTCGCATGAGTCACATAACTCGTTGCACTTTGTTTTTCAAGATGTTTTTGGTCTATTCTCCCACATTCTCACTATTTCCTATCCTATGCATTTTGTGAGGCGTGGCTTCATGGTCAGATACGTCAAAGGTTTTTGGCGAGTCTACTTATCACACCTATGTTTTGTTAACTCTCCAGCGTCTCTCCAACCTTCTTGAAGTGATGGAACGGCTGAGAGCTACGTAATACATTACGTAAAAAGACAAGAATGTGACATCACAATATATCAACTGATCACATGAAGTACATACCAGCCGGGTGGCTACCATCTACCGCCCGTGGCGATAACTAGAGCACCTCACTGAACCAGGAAACCGTGCAGAGTGTAATGGATTACATTACTAGCGATATCTGTGGCCGCAATCCACCAGGTTTCCCTCCCTCCCTACCAGTTTCCTCTCCCACACTTACACATACAGAAAAACCCACTTCCAGTTTTTCCTAGCTCTAGGGCCTAACATCATCATGGTTCAGACCTAACAACTGCAAACGAGAGCTTCAAATATTAGTATTGCTGCAGTTGGACCGTGGATGAAGAGCGTGTTAACCAACGCCAATCACCGGCAGCCAACATTCCTGCACGCCACAGACGCACTCATTCCTTTGTTTACACTTTTTCACCCCAGCCTCGTCCATCCGCCAACACGTACTGACGGATACACCAGCCTTCACAGAGCCCAGTAATTCAACCGACCCAACATTCCTAGATTACTGATGGATACTCTGTGGTTGTCCGACAAGGTTACCCAACCGGGATGAGCAACACTACTGTTCGTGGCGGTAAGCAGTGTCTGCTGTACGGAAGGACACCTTGTGGGGTATGAGACTGCTGCATTGCATGACCGTGTGGCATCTGGTCCACGAAGAATAACGATAAGCGTCAATCGTCCGGTTTTATAGATCCTCAGACGGCTTTCTGGACTGCCTCTAATACAATTTCTCCTTTTATAGACTTCCATTAAGGTCACATGGAAGAAAAGCAGTAATTCTCTCTCCTTCTGCGAGGCGACGGGGTAATAGTACGTGTGGTAAATTAATGGACACATCGGGGAAGCAGAGCGGCCCCATGAGCCAGCCAGGAACCAGTCCCTCCTCCCTTGTGCCTTCCACCCACGCCAGAGTACGTGCCCCCGCCTCCTCTCCACCACGGGAATACCAGAGGATTTTTCTTTACGTATTGTCAGCGTTCACAGTTGCATTGTGGCTGGTGTGTGGTGGTTGTGACGGCTGGTGTGTAGAGGCTGTGACGGTCAGGGTGTGCTGGCTGTGACAGCTGGTGTATGGAGTCTGTGACGGTTGGTGTGTGAAGGCTGTGTATGGTGTGACGCCTGTCGTGGTTGGTGTGTATGATGGCTGTGACGGCTGGTGTGTGTGATGGCCGTGGCGATGTGACGACTAGCGCATGGTGGTTGTGACGACTAACGTGTGGTAATTATGAGGCTGAGGCGGGTGGAGTGTAGCGGTTGTGACTATGGGTGTGTGGTGGTTGTGAGGGCTCGTGTATGGTGGCTGTGACAAGTGGTGCGCAATGGTTGTGACGTCTGGTGTATGGCGGTTGTAACGAGTGGTGTGCAGTGGTTGTGACGTCTGGTGTATGGTGGCTGCGAGGCCCGGTGCTGTGTTCTAACCCACAATAAACTTGCGACACGTCAACGCCAGACAGCGGCCCTCATCAAAGGGTTGCATGCTTATTTGTGCTCTATAATTTCTTGATCAAAAATGATAAAATCTCGCGTCATGACGAAGAAAAAATAATCATATCTCACGCGTTCGATGTCTGACGTGCGGGATGGAGAAGTATTGGCGATGATGAGGGTCGTGAAGCACACTGCCACAAAGACCTCTTCCCTTGCCATGCCCTAGACCACTTACCATGCCCAGCCCTAGACCAATTACCCTGCCATGCTCTGGACCACTTACCCTGCCAAGCCCTGGACCAGCCTCTCCCTATAAAACAAATCCTCATAACTATGTTCCTGATGCTCGTCCTACCCTGAGCCCCAGACAGACACAGTACCATTCAGGTGTGGAAGCCACACGCGGCCACCTTCTCACTTTCACATCAAAGGGAAATGTGTCTGTAGACGAGTACCAACACAGGTGTTCTCCTACCCGGCAGCGGTATCGTAACAAAGTCTGCCTGACATCAACGATGCTCTGGTAACTACCAAACCGACCTTCAAACACGAACTTCAAAAATGCAGTACTGAGAAAACGTCTGTCGGAGGGGCGCGCCAGGTGAGGAGGGTGTCCCGCCCAGAGCAGTGGTTCATAACGAGTCGAGACCCGGGCCTCCGGTCTTGGGAGGTGACACTGTCGGTAATTCCAGCCCGGGACAGGAAATGTCTTATGCAGTCGTGGGACCTGATAACAAGTCAGCACATCAAACATCCCGGGATGACGGTGTGTGGACGTACTGATAACAAGCCAGCCCAGCACACGCCCCGCCCCTGGGATGATGGTGTGTGGAAGGTATGGAGGTGAAGAACCGTGCGATACGATACAGGAACCGCGAATGCAGTTAAGAGCACTGGTTGTGGTTAAGTGTTCCAGGTGAAGAATGTCAGTAATTAGTTTCTACGGTAGATAAGTAGGTATGATGATACCACTGGGAGGCATCTGCTAAGGAAGGCGAGAAATCTGTTTTTCTTCATAATTTTACACAACAAAAGGCTAGTCAGTAAACTATGAGAGACTGTTAACTTAAGCAAGGAACCAACTTTTGTAACAGTCTATATAACGAGTATCTGCCCACTGGGGTCTGACAAAGACCTCTATAATCCTTTGGCGCTACCGCTCACAGGATGAGCATGAGCGGTACATAAACTCGCCTCTGAGGGTGGCATAAGTCAAACCAAAATCGAGGCGAATGAGCTTGACTGACGTGTGCGATAGCTCCCACCTCGCCCCAGGGCCAGTATCATTGCCGTGCCCGATTGCTTCCGGCTCCACCTAAGGCTAGACTGCTTTATTGACGTGCACGGTAACTTCCGGGTGCAAACCCGATCCATCAAAGCTGCTGTGACTTTGTTACAGTATTCCGCGTCACGTATCACTCAGCACCATACAGTCCCGCCAGCGAAAAACTGGACTCGATGAAAAACATGGAAGTTACAGATTCGCCTCGCGGTATAACAGAGGGCCGGGGATGTGACACTGACCTGCACTACCAGCCCGGGACACTCCACGCCTGGGACATTCCACGACCGTGACACCCAACACCAGAAATACTCCACTCCTCTGACGCTCCACGCCTGAGGCATTCCAAACCACGCCTGAGTCACTCCACGCCTGAGACACTCCAAGCCCGACACACTACACGCCCGGGACTTTCCACGTCCAGGACACTCGACACCCCAAAACACTCCACGCCTGAGACGCAGAGCGTAAATCTACTTGTACACACAGTGTATAACTGACACCTTCACACTATACACCAGGCAGATGGGGGGATGGGGTGTAGTGGAAGGTCAAGGCCAAGATACTACCGGACTCCCCACCTCCTCCGTCTTCCTGGAGCTTATCATTTCACACAATTCAAACAGCAAATCTTCTCCTACGACAAAGTGGCAGCAAAGCTACCTTCGGTGGCAGCATGTAAATCAGAAACACCAGAATAATCTCCGGGTAAGGAGCTCGCCTCTGAGGCGTGAAATGCGCGTTAAGGCTACCTAGTTCTGGCACGATGCTGAGGGGCACGGCAACATGCATCTGCATGTGAAGTTACTTGACCGTACATCACACAGTCACTGAAAACTGAGCTCAGATGTAAAACTTAACCCAGCTATGGACGCGCACACGGACACACGTGGAGCACTAGAATAGTAAAAGATTTCCTCCTGTACTTTGGAGGGACAAATCTCTACAGGGAACAAGTCATGATACAGTTATCAGTGAACAGCAAACTTCATGTTGCTAAAGGGCCAGAGTGTGGCAGCCTGGACACCAGACTGTGTGGGCAGCGCGGCCACTAGTGTGTGTGGGAAACCTGGCCACCAGAGTGTTTGGCCAACCTAGCCACCAGAGTGTGTGGGCAACCTGGCCACCAGAGTGTGTGGCCATCCTGGCCACTAGTGTGTGTGGGCAGCTTGGCCACCAGAGCATGTGGGCAACCTGGCCACCAGAGTGTGTGGGCAGCCTGGCCACCAGAATGTGTGGGCAGCCTGGCCACCAGTGTGTGTGAGCAGCCTGGCCACTAGAGTGTGTTGGCAGCCTAACTACCAGTGTGTGTGGGCAGCCTGGCCACCAGTGTGTGTGGGCAGCTTGGCCACCAGAGTGTGTGGGCAGCCTGGCCACCAGCACCCTGGGAGCCGCGCCCTACGACGGCCCCAGACGACCGACGAGCAGGAGCCGCCGCCGCCGCTCCACTATCCAGGCACACTGTGCCAAGTGGTCCGGGTCCTGTGACCTTGAGACACGCACGGGCGTCTTCTTACATCCTTGATTCAACAAGTACACAAACTTATCTTTAACCTTATACATTTTCCAGTCTAACAAGTTCTGGTACAGAATTAACTGGTCCACAAATATCACAAGCTCAAATTAACGATTAAAAGATTCCAAAATGATATTCTGATACGACTTGTGTTTCCTCTACGTTTGAGAACATTGGTACGAGGTATAATCTTGCCTTAAGACACACAAATGGTTATACAACTGGTATAACATACTCCAGACCTTGTCATACTCCGTGCCGCCACCTCATCTCCGGAACCTCACCTGGGGAAGAAGAGAACAATATTAGTAATGATAATTACAGCAGTAATATCAACAACAATGATTATGACATACAAAACCCAGTAAAGTTCCTCACATCGTAGAGTCATGCATGTTAAGAGGTCCCACCCGCACTGGTCGTCAACAGGAGCGGCCTTGTGCCGTCAGGCGGTAAAAGGAGCCCATCACTTGTGTGATGGGTATCCTCTCCTTCCTCCTCCTCCTGCGGAAGGGTCTGCCTTGCCCCTTCCCGCCTAAGACTCCTCAACCCGCGCCCTTCCTCTAACACTCACCAACGACGAGGCCCTCCTGCCACGCCTTCCTCTTTCTCCTAACTGTGTCTGCCTATCATGTCTTCCCCTGCCTGCCTGTTGTCTTCCTTCTAAACCTCCTCCTTTCTGTGCTTTCCTGACACACCCTCTACTGCACGTGCCTTCCTTGCAAGTCCGCTCCTTCCCGTGTCCTTCCTCTATGCTTCTAAGCCGTCAAAAAAACGCTACACAAACTATAAATGATCAATTACTTATATTCACATGACGCAGGAGATGCAAACAGTCTTCCCGTATATTAAATTAACCATCAATATAAATGGACTAAAAAAAAAAAACATCGTGTCCGACAATCGCAGACGTGTAACTTACTAAAAGTTACAAACACCTTACAACGACTTTGGAGGTTTTCTACCTTCACATTTCTGCTCTCGACCAAGCTGCCACCTTGGTACTCTGTTTAGTTGGGCTGTTGGAGGCCGCAAGCCTTCGGAGCACCACAGTCTACCTGGTCTACTACAATGTGCGTAATTGTCCAGGGTATACTTTACATTTCTTCACTGTATAGTTCACAGTGCATCAAATGACTGCAGGCAGTGAATTAAAACAATTCTGGCCTCCGTATGTTTATACTATTTTCTCTGTCACAGACGGTTGCCAGAATTTCCATCTACGAAAGTTCATGTCTCAGAGTCCTACACAAGACATAGTTTACGTGAAATGAAGAAGCGTACGCTGCAGGTGACATCCACGCTGGGGTACGACGACGGATACTGATAACACAAAAGATGGTTTTCATGAACCAAAAAAGGTCGAAGAAGACCACCACCCAAGCGCTGGGATACATCATTGCGCCAGTGGCATCCAGCTAAAAAAGTACTGTTCTAATTTCCATTAATACAAAGGTGATGACGTACACTAACGTCCGGGTGTCGAACCCACACTCCCTCCTGCAGCCCCGTTTCATGATCATCCGCATCCCAAACAATGAGAATATAATTAGTAATTAGTACTGTCACCCCAATGTTTGTGACCACTATATATAACCCTTAACCTCTCTTTATCGCTATACTGTTTGTATTGTGGGCAATATCTATATTTTTTGTCTTGGGTACCAAATAATTATAGAAACTGTTAATCATTATCATTACAGTCATCAAAACTATTATCATCGTTATCATTTTCATTCTTATCATTATTCTTTTGTCTCTGGACTTCATTACCTCACAGGAATGTTTCTAAAGATTATACCTTATTCTCAACCAAGAAGCAGTAACCAACTGAACGAAAAAAAAATCCATCCAAATATGGCGACTTATCCAGTAAGACTCACTTCAGTCCTCCAGAGGTTGGAACGTTGGTGAAAATAATCTAAATCCTTACAATGCTGCCAGATGATGTCAGACAACTGAAGATTTTCAACCTCCAGGCGAGTGTGTGTGTGACGACCCAAGAATTCCCGCATCTTGCCATAGAAAACGAGATCAGACCAGCGTCGTCACCCATGAGATGACCCCTGCGACCTTCCCTGTTGGGCTGCCACACACTGGGTCCCCCTCGCCCAACCACCACACCAGGCGCTTCCACCCACTCAAACCCACCACCGGTCCCTCCCCTCCCCTCTACCAATCCTCAACCAGCCATTCTACCTACAAGCAGTCCTCACTGTCCCCTCCATCGGTCCTCAACCAGCCATTCCATCTACCACCTGTCTTTCATCCTCCACTCCACCAGTCCTCAACCACCCATTCCACACACTACCACAGGTCCCAATCCTCCCCTTCCCACCAGCCCATCCCACTTCACAACACACCCCACATTCCTGTCCACACATGTGAAAAATAAGTCGTTCTTACACTCGAATAAGCGAATAATTTCGAATAACTTTTAAAAACCAAGATTTATACAAATTGAAGTTTGTTATTAAATCTAAAGTACTGTCCATACATGGGTCAATATCGCCCATGTGGAGAATGGCTGGATCAGCTGGCTGGGGGCAGACAGTCTGCCTAACTTACGACTCTGAGCCAATGGGATCAATTATAAACGCCAAGGATGGTTCTGACTAATGTGTTCACCCTGTCAACAACATAATTAAGTTCCTCCGCTGGCCAATCAGCGAACCGGACCGCCAAATACGAGCAGCAGTACCCCCACCCCACCCCTCTACTCTCCACACACTCATGGCCGGAGGTCACAGACACCTTTAAAGGTCCAGCCGGGAACACAGGCGAGGCAGGGCTCGGGGCTCAGAGGTGAGGCATGGCTCAGGGCGTACAGGAGAGGCTCGAGACTCGGAGGTAAGGCAGGGCTCGGGGCACACAGGTAAAACTCGGTTAGGGGCACACAGGTGAAGCGGGGCTCGGGGCATACAGGTGAGGTCGGGCTCTGTGCACAATAGGTGACGTAGAGCTGGGAACACAAAGGTAAGGTTGGGCTCTAGACCCACAGGTGAGGCGGGGCTGCTTGTGCTGGCCTGTGAGTCACTGAGTGCAGGAGGAAGGACCCGGTGGCCCGCCCCCGCCCACCCCTCAGGCGCCACAACTCCCACCACACCCAA
>JAUTXX010149400.1:0-15727 GCA_032273605.1 Panulirus laevicauda | reverse complement strand
TATGGGTGGGTTGGGCCATTCTTTCGCCTGTTTCCTTGTGCTACCTCGCTAACGCGGGAGACAGCGACATAGGATAAAAAAAAAAAAAAAAAAAAAAACCTGTGGAAATAAATGAAGGTGGTTATAAATCCATATCAATGCAAATTAAAACTTGAATGCTCATAAAGTTTTACTTCTACCTATCTGTCAATATCTTTGACACCCATTCCCTTTGGGAACTCCCTTAAGAGGGTGGACACAGCAAAAGTCTCCATAACTGGTGAACTCCGCTAAAGCTTCTTAGCCTTTAGTGCCTCACTCTTGACAGGCCATGGGCAGAAGGCAACTCTAGAGCATTTTACAGAGGTTCCTACCTAATGTTCCTAGCTAATGCTACTACCCACTAATTCTACCTAACCAACTACTTCTAACTTCACTACCAATAAGATATAATCGGTGCAGCCCAGCTATTAAACTTTTGAATCACATGCTTCACTTAACAACTGTGAAAGGTTTGCAATTTGGACAGTCCTTATAAACTTCAAAAGTGGTAGAGTTTATGGTTTACACAGCTGTATACACTGCACACCTTAAGAAGTCTTGGTCAACTTGCAAAACCTGTGAGACCTGTGCAGCTATTGAAACTTGTGTAAACTGTGAGACATACAATAGGAAGACCCACAACTTGAGAAATATTTCAAAACTAAGTTTAAAAGTTAAATAATCACAGAAAACAGTCACAAGACCTATGACCGCAACATAAATAATCCTATACTAAAACAGCACCAAACCTTTATTCCATGCTTAAATGCTGCAACTTGAAGCTTCTGTGTCACTAATGCAAGAACTTCAGGAACTGACAACCAAACTGAGGAGTGAGAATTGTTACAAGTAGCAGGGCAAACTAAAACCTGGTGAGGTGCAGGGGTGGAGTCATTTAACCACAAAGATGTGTTTACGAGTTAAAATCAAAGTTGGCTCATGACTGATAAGCTCTCAATGACCATTAACTTACAAAGTTTGACAGTAGCAGTCAGATTTTATATTAAATTTTTTCTGCATTGCTTTCAAACAAGTTATATGTACATGACTATGGTTTCCTGCCAAGGCCTGTAAAGTGAATGAAAAATCAGCAATTAAAATATAAGGAAAATGGGGAAAACTTATATACAGAAAGAGATACAGAGTAAAATTTGAGCATGGAATGGTGAGATAGTCAGCAGGATAAAAGGCTGTGGAAGATTCTATAAAATGCATATAAGACTTAGAAATCATACTGAAAAATGATATCTACATGGAAAGCACATATGTTACGAGTATAAGATTAAATGCTTGTGTAGTATTGAGGAAGTATGGATACATACAAGAATTACTTGAAATATGAATTCAATTAGTGCATGCTCATGGTCCTCACAGAAACTGAGAAAAAACACCTTGATTTCTTTCCTCGTCAATTTAATGTTTCCTGATAATTGAAAGGAAACCCATCAGCTTCCAACCTTCCCTAACTGCTGCACCTTCATCATCAAATACATTGAAGTTTTTTTTTTTTTTTACTTTTACTTTTTCCTTGTTTACAAATCTGCCCTCCCATCTTTTAAGGCAGCATGAGAAACTCAGCCTTTAAGGAAAAATTCTTGCTTTAGTCCTTCTGTTCCTACTTTTAGTGTGTTACTACAACAGGGGAAGATTTTCAGCTCCTTGTCCACACCCCTTTTAGTTGCCTTTCACAACATGTAGTTGGTATCTGGGTAGTAATCAATCTTTCCAGTCCCGAGAGACAATTTAAACAACAAACCATGAAATCAACTGACAGTTTCATCTCTTTAAACAGCAACATTCAAGACACCATTTAAGTTATAAGAACTTAACGCTGGTTGTCAAATGGAGATCATACATGAAAATATTGTAAAAAGATACAAAGGAGATTGGCAACTAATCAACAGCTACAAATGATGGTCCATGTGCAATTCAGCATCAATATATGTCTTCATAATATATTAACTTTCTTGACAAATCTTCTTTATGAAATTTCGTAATTGTTCCCTAGGGGAATTTCTCTATAATTTTTTCTGTTCTTTGAGGACACTTCATGCTCAACCTAGAGATGATAGTACAAAATTAGATACCAATGAAAAATGAGCGAGGAAAAATTGGTGTTGTTGGTATGGTATTCTGGTATGACGCAATGCTTAAAATGTATTGATGAATAAAAGTGAAAAATTACTTGAAAAATATATTGGTGTAAGGTTAAGAGTAAATGGAAGAGGTTAAATGTTGGAAATAAATGAAAATAAAGGAATTTAACTGCAAAAGTGGTGTTGATGGCAATGTTCATTAAAAAAAGTTTAGCAGGTCATATGTATATATGTCATACTGTATATATGTGACATATATACAGTATTAGCAAATAGTTATCAATGAATATGAAGATCTATTAAGAGTATGACTAAGTATAAACTGACATGAATTTAAGACATCTTAGTAAAATGAGATGCAAAGTTCAAGAAAAGGAACAGTATTTTGAGAAACATACTTGCTTATCAAGGTAAGAGTTGCACCACATACAGATAATCTCCAGGCAAGAGTGAACATGGCTGAATGGTATAAATTTTCCTCGTGCCAGCAGGCTCCCGATATAAGCCATTGCATTCCGTCTCACATCACGAGAACAATGTGGATCTTCAAACTTCTTAATTCTTAAAAATTCTAAAAAGATAGTTGCTAGGCCAGGTCGTAGTGCAATGAGGTAAAACATTAAAAACTGAACGTGTGATGAAAACTGGGTACATAATATGATTTGAGAAAACACTTCTTTTAGTTCTGTAAACAAGAGTTTTAGTGCATCTAAATCATGTTCAGTTCCACCACATGCACATCCTATTGATCTCTTATCATCAATACTTAAACGGACTTTTCCCTCTTCACACACTGACTGCCCATCTCGTAATTGTTCAGTTATCAATCTAACAGTACTATCTTTGGTAAGTTTTGTTGGTCTTCTGGGTTTCTTAATGCCATGACAGACATCATGAACATATTGAAGCATAATGGCCATAAGCACATCCAAGGTATTTCCATCCTTGTGATTCATGATATGAGACACTTCTGTTGTTACGCCAGATGATTCTTGTGCAGATGTAATTTGCTTTTCCTTGGAATCCACATCCTGAAATATGAATACACCTGTTAATGGTCAGGAACTGCAACAATGTTTAGAAACAAATTTATTCTCCTGCACTCAACAATCAAGACTAGAAACATCCTTCAATTCTAAATTAGTACATAAAGGTCCATTTGATGGTCTGATACACTCTAAAATATCACAAAAATAGTATATGTATATACCCACTAAAATATCACTCCTTCCACTATTATTTGTTTTCATAAAAGTTTCCATTTCTTATTGTATCTATATTTTTCCCATTTGTATTTTCTCCCTGCTTATATTCATGGAAGCAATTCTCATTTTCTTTTGCTTTCTATTTCCATAAATCATGCTCAGTGACACTGCTTTTCATTTTTTAGAGTCCCAATTATAAAATTCTTCAAGACAGATGAGTGTGTGATAAGTATTTGTGTGACATGGAGGGTTTTTCCAATCCTACTGCCCCATCTCAACCTTCCCTTCCAGAATAAAATCAGGGTATGGAACAGTAAGATAGTCAGCTGGGTAACAAGTTAAAACGTCATATGATGAATGTTTACATAAAAGACAGGAATCACAGCGGAAAATGAGATTTACAGGAAACCATGAATGTTATGAGTGCTTGAACAGTACTAAGGAAGTATGGATATATGAGAGCAATTACCTGATATATGTGAGATTTCGAAAGAGCATGGTCACTGTCTCCAAAGGAATTAGGGGAGTTTTTTCCATGCGAGTTTAAAGATTTCCAACCTTTTCTCACTGCTGTACTTTCATCAACAAATAACTACCTTGACATGATTTTCTTTGTTGCCTTATTTTTCTTTCTTTTAAACATGTCTGCCCCTCAAATCTTTGAAAGGCAGTACCAAAAGCTCAACCTCCTAGGAAAAATTTTCTTGGCTTCTTCAATTCCTCTTTTTATGGTGGCAATACAGTAATACTGGGAAAAGACTTTTGAACTTGTCATTTAGTTCCTTGCATATCTTTACATCATCCTTTATAAATCTTCCCTCTGAATATCTCTTTGACTGAGAATGTACTCCAGGTGCATTTTACGAAAAGTGTTGTATCATGTGCTTTGTTCATAATATTCTTTCTTATGCTCTGAATAGTTTCCAAGATTATAACTTTTCTTTGAGTTTAGGTTCCTCCTTAATCTTTTTATGTCCTAAACAAATCCAAGCAATATATGATTACTTTTTCCAAATGGTGTATCATATATGATATTCTCAAATCGCATGCACTGTGTAAAGACATGATCTAGTAATGATGTATCAGCCCGCCCATCTGATTCAAGCATTTTTTGTGACGTGCTGATACAGGAAATTTTCCCGTATGCACTCTAAAAGCTTGTTTCCATTACTCTACATTTTGACAAGAACCTACATTCTCCCAATTTACCTCTTTCCAAGTGATATCCTCCATTATGAGAACTTTACCATCTCTGAGGAGTGCATGTCTCACTGTTTCCTGTACAATTCTGACTGCTCCTTCACTGTTATGATTGTATATTTATTCTGATGTACTGTCAAAAGCAACATATTATACTTCTTAGTGTGGTCCCTTTCTAAGTGTGGTCCCTTTCTACTGCTACAATTTTGCTATTCTCTTTCTCTTTTACAGGTATTAATCTGAATATTGTCCACACAGTATTCAACTGGTCACCACATCCCACAGATGCTATGACTGTTGGCAACTTCAAGGACTGAGGGAATGTTTATGATATGCTGAAGCCATGACAACACTGTATTGAAGATTGTAAGCAATCTTGGAGAATATCTGGATAAACTTCTTGAATGTTGGTACTAAGATGGAGAATATTTGAAAGAAACTTATCAATTTTATAAATGTGCTGAAATACTGGATGGTTGCTGTAAATTATTTAAAACTGCAGATGATGTGAAAGTATATATTGGACTGTTTGAAAATTCTGGAAGGATGTATGAATCTTGTGGCAATGTAAAAAACAAAAAGGTTTATTTGAATTATTGAAAAATTACCAAAGGTGGATAAAGTACTGCTTGAAAAATATTGGACAACTGCTGAGATATGTAGCAGAAGGTCTTCAGAGTTAGAGTGGTTTTTGAGATGTGCTAGAAGATTTGTGTCACAGTCATGGAACTAATGAACTGCTGGAAAGTTGGATATCCATTTGTAGTACTACGCCTACCTCATAGGTATACGAAACTAGTTCACCAGGTGTATTTCTAGTGATGAAATGTTAGTGCAGAATTAAGACATGCCAAAAGATTGTTTAAAAATTGCTTGGGAAGAGTTGATGTTCTTTTCTGAAAATATAACAGGATACTGTCGTGAATGATTTCAGCAATGAAACTGGTCATTTAATAAATGAAAGTGTAAGAGGTGAGGTAACAGTGCAGTATGACTGAGAGCTGACCAGGTTGTGGTGAAATGGTTTGGATATATGAAAAGGATAAGGGAAGAAAGACCATGATGATCTATTTGTCAGACATGTTGGAAGGAAGGCAGAGAGGGACACCAAGAAAGTGGTGGAAGAATGGAGCGAAGGAAGCTTTGGAGTATCAAGGTTAGAACATTCAAAAGGGTGAAGTGTGTAAGGGGCAGTGAACTGGATCAACGTGGTACATGAGGGAGGATGAACACATTATCACTGGACTGAACCAGGGAATGTGAAGCAGCCAGTGTAAACTATTGAACTGTCTGTAGACCCTGGCAGTGGATAGTAGGCTCTGGATTTGGTGCATGATACACGACAGCTTGAGTGGATGTGTGGAATTGAGGCTACTGTTTATTTGTTGTTGATGCTATCTCACTATGACAGGAGAAGCAACTACATATAATCAAATTTACATATAGATCTTAAATAAAAGATTCACCTGATCATCTAGTTTTCTTAACCTTTTCACTACATGAACCTTACTGAGACATGGACATTAAAAGCATGGTAGCACATCCGAAAAGTCCAAAATACTTGGTCTTACCATATCAAATATTTCTTCATCACTGCTTTCATCTTCTTCCTCCTCTTCATCTACTACAGCTAATTCAGAGCGAGGTGTATGGACATCAATGGTTACCATGCTGGGAAAAAATGGAATATCAAAAAGCTAATGAGAAATTTTTCTAATCTGAAGAATACTTTTCTGAGCCTACTCAGGATAAGCTGTCCTGTCCAGACCAGAATTTACTATGGACAACAGACTACATGGATTCTCCTGAAACAAACACTAGCCCTATCATAACTGCAATTAACTAATGAATAACAGTTAATGATTACCATACTTTGCAAGCTAAACTCATTATACTACTGAAGCATACATACTGATGGCACTTTTTAAACTAAACTCATCATACTACTAAAGCATACAAAATGAAGGCAGAGTCCCACTGTACAGTCTCCCTGCTCAATAAGTAAAAGATTTTCTGCATCTTTTTTACACTAGTATATAAGGCATGGGTGGGTGGCAATGTTTGTTTGGCACACCCTACCAAGGCCTAAAACAAAATCTTTTATCCAACTATTGACTTCATCATGCAATTATCCTTTTGGCTTACACATAATATCATATACACATGTACATATTCATACTTAGTTGCTTTCATCCATTCCAGGTGCTACCCCACCCCACAGGAAGCAGCTTCGCTACCTTGTTACCTTGTTTCAGCAAGGTAGCACTAGGAAAACAAACAAAAAAGGCCACATTCGTTCACACTCAGTCTCTAGCTGCCATGTGTAATACACCAAAACCACAGCTGACATGTTGTCAGTGGACTGAACCAGAGCATCTGAAATGTCGGGTTAACCATGGAAAGGTCTGTGGGGCCTGGATGTGGATAGCGAGTTGTGGTTTAGGTGCATTACACATGTCAGGTAGAGAATGAGTTTGAGCAGATGTGGCCTTTTTTCATTTTTCCTGACACTACCTTGCTGACACAGGAGATGGCTATGTCATTTCCTGTGGGGCAGGGTGGTACAGGGAATGGATGTATATGTATAGGTTGTACCTCTTTAATCCGGCAACCTTGGGACCACAGAAAATGCAGGAAAATAGAAATTGACCCAAGTCATATACAGTTGATGATCCAATTTCACAGTATTCACACAAATCCTTTACAGAAGTTTCTCTATGTAATTTTTCAGTAACTCCACATTTTCAAGCGTAGATAATGATTTATGCTCATGCTTATTAGCACTAGCACCATCTTCTTTAAGAAATTAAAAGGACTCTTAATTAGCTTGGCTGCAGTGTAAACAGATCTTGGTGCCTTAACGCTGCTAACAGCACCACTCTAGTGGCAGATTCGCAAACTGATAACTAATGGTGGCAGATTCAAAATGTGCCGGACCACAGAATGCCAGATTAGAGATGTACGACCTGTGTATGTATTAATTTTTCATGACACTCTAATTCTTTTGTTCACATTTACTCATTTGAATGTTTATCTGTTTATTTATTTATTGTCAGTTTTTAGTTTAGTGGCAGTAGTTAGGAGGAGGAATTAGCCATAATTTTTAAGTGAGCTTTGAATGAGGATAATTGCAGTAATAACAAGATTTAATGAAACACTTGCTGATTGATTTATTAATTTGACACCAAATTTGTGAGTTGCATGAATTTTATTTTATTTTATTTTTTTTTTTTATTATTATTATTTTCTGTTTAACTCTTATCGGCTTTGTCAGTCAAGTAATTTTTTTTTTAAGTACGGAAGAAGTTAAAAAAAAAAGGTATAAAAAATTTAAGGCAGAGGGCATCTGACAGTGAGGAAGATTTGGCAGCCTGACAGCAAGCCCACTGCTCAAACTATTTCAGTCCCAGCTCTCTTGGGCCCGTTGTTGGCGAAGTCTTCAGCCTCACGAGAAAGATATTTAAATATTTCTTGTGGTGAATATTTTTTCAAGTATCTTGGAAAATTGAATGTAAAAGAATGACAATTTTTTATAACAGATTTTTCAAATATTCTGTTACATGAACTTTCATTTTGATATTTTAATGATGTAAACATGATGCCCAAATATTCCTGCATGTTTATAAAATGAAGTAAAGATGTGGATAAAAAGCCCAAGGTGTGGGCAAGGGCAGATGGTAGCAGGTGCCAGCAGGGTGAAGATACACCCAGCCAGTGTATTGGCACTGGTGGGAGCAGTGGTTGCCCTCCTCCTGCATCTGCACACATCTCATGCTGAACCAGGCTTAGTTCTTACTAACTCTTCCCAGTAACAGTTCAACTTTATTGCTTTCAAGTAGAACAGTTCACCTTCAGTTCACATTTATGACAAATTACATTACCAAGGACAGTAATTTGAACATAAGCTTAAATATAGCCTGTATATTTATCTTTGAAGTGTAATACGTTTTCAGAACAAAGTGGCATGAGTATTCATAAAAAGATATCCAGTGCAGCTTTTACCTCTTCCCAAAGGTAATTGTACATAAATGATTAGGGTGCACAAATGTGTTGTGTTATGATGCCTCATCTGGATAATGGATAGACTCAAGATAATCACTGGGACAAATAATATAACCTAGACTAAATAAGTTGGTGTTGCAATAATATTGTGAACATAATGAAAAACAGTGAAGAACTTGAAATAGTTTATGAAAAACATGGAAAACATCTTTCAATGATAGATTGATCAGTGCATAAGTTAACATCTTTATGGAGAATAATATGTCTACTTATAAATTGAAAAGAAGCAAACTCTAAATGGTAACTGATTATGTGAAATATTTTACCTGCGGATGAATCTGAAAGAGTAGTAAGCACTAAAGATTCACTGTGAGCTCTGTAAGGAAGACAAATTCATCGATGGTCATTGTTGCATCGTTTTGGTAATTTAATCACAATGTCATATTGCCTGTACACATATAGTAACTACCTAACACCAAATTTTGAAGATGATGAGATGGTTTATCCCCTCTCAAAAATCAAAGTATTTGAGCCTCTCTGCAAAGCTGATACTGATGAGTTTCTGAGCATCATAAAAGGTAAATTTATTTACCTAGTTGATGTGCTTATGGTCTGGATTCAGTAATCATATGTCTGATTCACAGAAGAGTATACCAGTATGAATGCAAATTTAGAGTTGCAATGTAGACTCAAGTCATAGGTATTATATCAATAATATATAAAGAAATTTTTGTTTGACTTTCTGTGCTTTGTAGAGTGCTTTTTAGTTCTTATTAGAATATGGAGTGGTTAGAGTTGCAGTTCCAGGAGATAATTTAAACCAGTTGTGTGTTTATGTTGAACCAAGTAGAGGTATCTGTTAGAGGGATTGTAGTAAAATAGAATTAAGGCACATGAAGGATGTACTTTTGATAAATGAAATAGCTAGACAGCTTGAAAAGTGCTTCTGTAGTTACTTATTTGTAGTTGCATACTTTTTTGCAGTATTACAGAATGAGAGACAGCTTCACAAGTTGAAAATGAAGTTAGAAGGAAGAACATTTCTAAAACCACATTGCAAACTGGAATACAGAATATAGTAGTTTGTTGGTACCACTTAAAGGTGGATTACTTTCAAGACGTCCTGTCATTTATAATATCTTGAGATAAGGGACTTGTTGATTTAATCAGAAGTTCAGTTTAAAGTTGCTAAGTAGTACAAGCTCTTAGCCAGTTAGCTATGACATAGATGATGACGGTCCAATTGGACTTGGGTTTTTTTTTTCACAATGATAGATGCAAGAAGTACTAGTTAACCACTCAAGCTGGAAACAAGGTTATTTAGTTAGAGAATGGTAAGACACATGAAGAAAATGGATGTATCATTAGTAATATGGTGAGCATTGCGCTCCAATATTTCCCTCTTAAGAAAGACAGCAACATTGCAAAAATAGAGTAGAAGATACAGTAACTAGTCATGCATCCGTATGATCCATTTTTTTCTCTTTTTTACAATATTCAGATTCAGAATAAACAAAATCCCACAAATATATAACCTGGTAATGTATACAAAAGCAATTAATAAAGTTCTCAAACTGCTACACAAAGGGCTACACTGATAGTGAAATTTTTATTGATTGACACACTTTTTTTAAATGTTGTGGGCAGAAAAATGACTTAACAGTGCTGAACTTTCTTAAGATCTTTAGACAATGCTTTGGAAGCATTAGTTACCAAAATTGAAAAGTTTAATATAATAACTGTATAAACTATGAAATGCTAGCTCAAGAAATAACACAGCAGGTAATTAATGTTTAATTCTTCATTGAAAGTCAATGAAATTCCATTCCATATTTAAGATTTTGGGGAGACCTCAGCATTTGTAAACCACAAAGGTCCTGGCTTTAACATCACTCAACATAACAGCATACTCAGATCTTGTGAATGAGGTGCAGACAGAACTGAACAGGAGAGGTAAATCCTTTGACACTGACTAATGTAAAGGAATTCTCAGAAATTTAATTTCAGTAATAGCCATGAACAATGGGTATTATATTAGGCTAGTAGGTGTTTCTGTATGCTTTTGTCTAGGACAAAATCATGTTATTCTTTGTTAATGAATCTGTATGTTTTTTATTACTCTAAAGTACTGTGATTATGTGCAAAGTTAGATTAACAGGTCTGTATTGTTTTGGCAGTAATTTGGATCTTTCTTTGTGTATTAATGTTACATACACCATTTTGGGTATATCTGTTATGCATTTTTGGTCTGTGCTTTAGTCTCAGCAGCATTGTAAGAGGTTTGGTTATTGTTTCTTTCATGTTCTTTAGAAAGATTGCTTGAATCCCTTGTGGTCCTAGGGCTAAGTTTTCTTGAAGTTGATCAGTTGCTTCGAGTTTACATTTCCACGCTATTGGAAGTGGTACAGCTTAGGGCTCCGGGGACCTTAAGTGGGGTCCTGATTACACCAGGATTTCTTAAAAGAAATTGTTCCAGGGATAATTAGATATATATAGATAATACAAGCCTTTAGAAGGGTCCTGATTATGGCAGGATTTCTTTATAGGAATTGGTTCTGGGATAATTATATATGAATAGATGAAACATTCTCATCAAAGAACTTCTTACTCCAAAGGATTCCATCATTTCCCTACTACTGGAAATAGCACAACATTGGGGTGCAGTAGCCTCTGGAAAGGAGCTCATAGGAAGCACTAGGATCATTTCCTAGAAAGGGGTCCAGGGGTAAATATGAATGAATAAATATACATCCAGTATAATGTAAAAATATAGATTCTGATGTATGATTTCACATTTTACATCACCTTTGATATAAACATATTGTTGTTGAACTAGCTCATACTGTATGGTAAAGATTTTTTTTTTTCTTTTAAATAAGTGTCCAAATATGACTGGAATAGGCTACCCAATAGCATTCATAGTTTCAAACAAGTATTGATCTGCATCCCCAGCTCTTCCATATTGGTCTTTATTCATTTGCTTTGAGGGACTTTTTACATTGTTTTGCCATAAAATCCCTATCAAAAACCTATGAAAATGAGTAGAAAACACTCGGGCATTGACAATTGTGCCTCTGGTAAGGAAAAAAAAAAGAAATTGTTAAATGAAGTAATATTGAAGTTTATGGCATTTTTTATGCTTGAGAGTGGGAAGTTGATATTGCTAGTGTTTGACCCAACCCTGTTTCAGTGAGAACAGTTCATGTGACTGCAAACAATGTAAGAGAATGTGGTCAAAATGTGACAGTTTCACTGCTATTAAAGTAACTCATAACAGAAGTGAAGTTATGGAAAACTTGGAAAGCCTTTTAAGTGTTTGGATCGAAGGTCAGAATCAACATAACCATCTCGGGTGAGTGTCATCTTCCCTATATTTATTTTATACTTCAAATTTATTATAACTTGTAATAGTAAGATTTTGGTACTTAATAGTTTTGAAAAATGTTTGATCAGAAGTGCCCCTCCCACCAGAAATGCAACACTTCCTTATATCATCAGATCTTTGTTAAAGTTAGTTAACAATTCTGTTTCACTAAATGGCACATTTCCTGGATACATTTCACATGCAGTGAGGACTCCCTGTATTTATATCATTTATAGTATGAAATCAGGGTCAATAAAGATCATGGTATTTCAGAGCTGTGAATTGAGTTTTACTCTGTAAAACAGTGCACAACCTCTGTTGCATAAGGAAAATGTGCACCCTGTTGTCCTTTGTTAATATCAGTTGCCTTAAGGTGTCTTCCTGAACTTTGATTATACTCATAAGGGTAAGACATTTTGGATGATGCCTGACTTCAGTACTGTTGTTAATTCTGTTTGAAGGAATATGGCACACTTTGATTGTATCAATCCATCATCTGTTATGTTACTCACATGGATGATGTTACCAGAGGCACAGTTGTGCTAAGCCACGCACACTGAATTAGTAAATGTTTAATGTAAATGTAAGTTAAATTGAATAACAGGAAAAGTAAATTTTACTTCAAGTGTTGCTATGAGGATGAGTGTTGTTTGAGCATATTGATGGTACACGAAAGGGAAGGGGAGAGACTTATTTATATTTTTTCTTGTGTCTCTCTGTAAGGTTTTCTGTGCACTTTCATGTGTGTGTGTTTTTTTACATCTGTATATGCATCTTTCTGAATGCAGCTCTAAAGATACCATTCACATTCGGTAAATCTACATTAGTCATCATCACAGATGCTTCATATTTGATATTTCTGTTGACAACACTCAAGCAGCAGAACTGTTTACCAAGAACTGTAGTGGAGATGAAATAATTAATTGGATGTACTGTGAAAGTGAGGCATTATTGGTGTGCCTGTTGATAGATTAAGAAATTGTTTTATTGGTAATGAAGCCAACAGGAAAGGATCAGCATGATCTCAAGAATAAAACTGAAGTCATTTATTGGATCCATGGAACAGAAGAGCATCATTATCCAGTTAAGAGATAATAAGCATATACAGGATTCATATATTAATCAAAGAACCTAATTGCATGATCAAGTGACCTTATTATAACTGTGAATAAAGACATCAAAGTATCCTCTTCACCAAGCCCTTTTCTAGATGCTCATGAGTTTGAGTTTTGATGTTCCTCCAGACACATCCTTTTAGGCTTACCTTACCTTCCTACAACTTGAGTCCCTTCTATACTTAAGCTACAATCAGGAAGCCTGCCATATCCACCTGTTTGGACCACAGGTCACAAAATGTTGTGTTTTGTGTATGTGCTGAGAGTGCAGAGCTCTTGAATAGTAAGTGCTTAGTGTCTTCTTTATGGTAGCTGCATCATGGTCAAGAAGGGTCTTGGGATATGTTGAAATGTTTATAGTTTTATTGTAATTGATGATGTCCAGAGCATAAGTAGGAAAGCGTGACTAGTGTTTGGGAAGTGTGGTTTCTGGTGATTATGTCTGGTGAGTTGGAACACCAGTTGTTTAGTGCTTGTTGGGTCATTTCGGTGTGTATGTCTTTTGCCATTGTTATGTTTGTTGGGGAAGGGATGTGTGTGAGAAGAGGTTACTGAAGTGTGAGGAAAAGTTAAGCTTTTTAATTCTACGTGGGGTTCATGGTTAGTTGTACAGTGTTTGGATGGTAGGTGGTCTAGTGTTGCATGGAGCTGAGTGCCAAGCCTTTTGAGATGGGACTGCATTGAGAGGATCTTTGTTTCACTAAGAAAGTGTTGGAGTGTTTCTGGTTGCTAGGCAGGAAGTAATTGTTTGGAATGTGCCATTTTCTGTGTTTTGCAGCTTTGTTGTATTTGCTTTTATGGGAAAGGAAGACCAGACAAGAGAGGCATCAACCAAAGTGGATGAATTGTTTGCATAGGATGTTGAGGAATTTTTTCTTGTCCATATCCGGTACTACTTAAGTGTTCTGGGGGCAAATAATTTGCATTGGTGTGGGAAGTGAATGTCATATCTGTCATATGTGATGGCTAGAATGATTAGTGTTTTGCACATTGGGAGAAACTGACCATTAAAGGTGACTGGAGGATATGAACTGGATTCACATCTGTGTGACGTTAAAAGGGTGACTGAGGACCTCTGTTAAGATGCAGACAGTCTGTCCTGGTTAGCCATTGGTCCAGTTGTTTAATTTAGTGCTGCATATTTGATGTTGCTACTTTGGTGTCAATGTTGTGATTGTGAGGTTATCTTCACATGAAAGGACCTTCATGTTGAGGTTTGCCTAAGATAATGGGCAACTGTTTATTTAAAGGGAATTGGAGAAAGAGCTACTCCCTTGGGAACTCTATTGTAGAGGGTAAGTGTAAGAGGTGAAGTGATTGGCATTTTGGTTGGCTTTGGAGTTGGCAACCATTTTTTGTCATTGTTGTGGAGGTTTATGTTAAGTATTCATTTATTGTATGAGGATACGTTGGGGGACAGTTTCAAATGGTAGAAGTGGGGGGGTTTTGGTTGGTTGGATCAATCTAGAATTTGTTTTGAGAGTTCAGTGACTGTTGTGGTGGTAGAATGTTTGGGTCTGAAACCGTGTGGTGAGAATTGGATGTTTTGGTCGTTATTGTTTTCACAGAGTTTGGATACAGATACTGAGGATTAAAGTGATATAGGGCAGTAGGAGAAGGGGGAGCTGGGTGGACTGAAGGGTTTTAGGTTTGATATTATCGTGGCAATTTTCCAGTTGTTAGGGATTTTGTGTTGCCAGTAGTTGACGATCTCTGTAATTGCTTGATATGCAAATGGGCCATAATTTTTTATGAAAATTATTCATGTTTTGAGGGTCTGTAACAGGAGAGTTCTTTAAGGATTTAATTGCATTGTTTGTATCAGTGGGAGTGTAGAGTGGGTGGATGGTTGTTTCTGAATGGATTTTGTGTAGGTTTTTCATGACTTTCTGTCTATCCACTGACCCCCAAGTAGAGATAAAAAGCTTACCCCAGCCTCAAACTTCAGTAACCCCTGCTAATGTAACCCCTTCCCCAACTCCAACAATTATAACACTGACAAAATGCATTTGCACTGAAATAACAAACACTAAACAACCAACCTCTCAACTTTAAGAGTCTTAAACTCAAACCCATCAGAAACCACACTAAATAGACAAACACACACATATACATACATATTTTCATACATGATTGCCCTTTCCTGCATTAGCAAGATAGCACCAGGAACTGGTGGAAAAAAAGGCCTTGCTTGCTCACATCCATTCTCTAGCTGTTATATCTAATGCACTAAAACATCCTACATCTGCTACCTTGATATCAAACATTTAACAATTCTTCAGCATATTCATTCCATCTCTTCCTTACCTTATCACTAGCTTTTAGCACTTTTCACCCCTTCACTGATGTTCCCACTTGTTCTTGTTCTTCTCACATTATTAACCTCCTTCCAAAATATCTTATTCTCCTTGACATGCTGTCAGTGGATTGAACCAGGCCATGTGAAGCATCTTGGGTAAACCATGGAAAGTTTTGTGGGGCCTAGATGTGGTAAGGGACCTGTGGTTTTGGTGCATTACACATGACAGCTAGAGACTGAGTATGAACGAATGTGGACGTTGTTGGATTTTTTCTAGCGCTGCCTCACACACGTGGGGTGAGGGGGGTGCCATTTCATGTGTGGCATGGTGGCGATGGGAGTGGATGAAGGCAGCAAGTATGAATATGTACATGTGTATATATGTATATGCCTGTTTATGTATATGTTTGTGTACGTTGAAATGT
>JAUTXX010149290.1:0-13123 GCA_032273605.1 Panulirus laevicauda | reverse complement strand
GTCCAAATTCGCCTTCTGGCTCAGCGCCCCCCCCCCCCCCCTTACCACCACAACCACCACCCCCATATAAGGCCCAGCCCACACACTCCTTTAGGCTCATCTCTCCCTCGCCTTCAGGCCCACCCAGCCTCCCTTTAAGGTCCATCTCACCCTTACCTTCAGGCTCATCCCACCCTTTCTTTAAGGTCTATCTCAGGCTTAGCTCACTCTATCCTTAAGCCTATTTCACCCTTGCCTTCTTCCCCATCTTAGTCTCGCCGTCAGTTCCAACTCGCGCTCATCATCTCTCCCATTCCACCCTCGTCTTCGCGGCCCAAATCACCCTCGCCTTCAGGCCAACCTCACTCACACCTACAGGATCATCTCACCCTCACCTCTGTCCCATCCTACCTTCGTTTCCAGGCCCAAATCACCCTCGCCTTCCAGCGCCTCCCACACTAAACATCAGACCCACCTCAACTTCAGGCCCACCTCACCATCGCATTCTGGCTTATCAAACATTTTTTTATTCAAGATCATCCCACCCTTGCCTTCCGGTCAATCCTACCCTTACGTGCGAGAGAATCTCGCATTTACCTTCAGGACCATCCCACCCTCTCCTTCAGGCCAACCCCCTTCACCTTCTGGCTCAGCCCACTTTTGCTTTCAGTTCCAGCTCACAATCACCTTCAAGGACAGTCCAAATTCTCCTTCTGGACTAGCCTATCCTCGCCTTAAGGCCCAGCCCACCCTCCACTTCAACCTCATCCCACACTCACCTTCAAGCCCATCCCGCCCTTGCCTTCTGGCCCATCCCACTCTTGCCTTCAAACTTAGCTCAACCTCGCCTTCAGGCCCATCCCACCCTTGCCTTCTGACCCAGTCCATCATCACCTCCTGGCTCAGCAATCCACCCATTTCAATCCCATCGCACACACTCTTTCAGGCCAAGCACAACCTCGTCATTAGAACGAGCCCACACTCTCCAAGTACATGTAACCCTCACCTCCAGCTCGCCTCCATATTCTGACCCATCTCAGCTTCAACTTCAAGCACATATCACCCTCGATTTCATGCTCAGCTTACTACCGCCTTCAGGTCAAGCTCACTTCGCCTTCTATCCCGTGTCTCCCTAACAGTCAAACACAGATAATCCTCGCCGTCAGATTCTTTCAGTTCCAAATCTCCATCACCCCTTAGCCCATCTCACCTTCAAGCCCATTCCATCATCATCTCGACCACCCCCACCTCAATGACAGGCCAAACTCACCCTCGCCTTGAGGTCCATCCCACCCTCACTGTCATTGCTATCCAACCCTCTTTTTTAAAGCTCATTCCACCATCGCCTTCTAGCCCATCACACAGTCGCCTTCAGGCCAAGCACAATCTCACCATTAGACCCATCCCACCGTCGCCTTCATACATAGCACAATCTTACCATAAGACCCATCCCACTGTCGACTCCAAGACCGGCCAACCCTCGCCTTCAAGCCCATCCCACAATCATATTTTGGCCCATCACTCCCTCTCCTTCAGACCTAGCTAACCTTCGCCGTCAGGTCTAAGCTTGCCCTCGCCTTCAGGACTAGCCCACTTTAACATTCTAGCTCCGTCCAACCTCGCCTTAAGGCACATCACACCCTCCATTTGAAGGCCATCCCACCCTCACCTTCAAGCCCATCCCACCCTTGCCATCTGGGGCATCCCACCCTTACCTACAAGCCCATATTACCCTTGTATTCAGGCCCATCCCATCTACATATTTTGGCCCATCCTCCTCCGCCCTCTGTCCAAGCCTACTTTCGCTTTCAGTCCCAGCCCACTATCGCCTTCACTTCCAACACACTTTCGGCTTCTGCCCCCAACCAACCTCGCTTTCATGCCCAGCCCACTCTCCTTAAGCCCATCAAAACCTCGCATTCAACCCATCCCACCCATGCCCTCTTGCCCAGCCTATCCTTACCTACTAGCCTATCTCACCCTCGTCTATAGGACCATAATACACACTACATCAGTCCAACCCTCCTCCGCATCCTGTCCCAGCACACTTTCTCTTTCATTCGCACTCTGCACTCGCTTTCCACCCATCCCACCATCGCCTTCAGGCTCTGCCCACCCTCCTCTTCAAGCCCATCCAGCCATCGCCTTCTGGCCCATCCGACCTCAGCCTTCAGATCAAGTTATAACTCGCCCTCAGGACCAGTTCATCCTCGTCTACAGACATAACTCGCCTTCCCCTTCCAGCCAAACCCATCCTCTCCTTCGTGCCCTGACCACTCTCGTCTACAGGCACACCCCACCATTGACTTCTGGCCCATGCCATTCTTGACTTAAAATCTAGCTTACCTTCGCCTTCAGGCTCTGCCCATCCTCGTTTTCAGGCCCAGCTTATCCTCATCTACAGGCCCAACCCACCTTCATCATCTGATCCAGCCCACCCTCATTTTCAGGCGCATTCCACCATTCCATTCGCTCCCATCTTACTCCTACCTTTAAATCTAGCTTAACCTCGCCTTCAGGACCATCCCACCCTTGTCTTAAGGCCAAGTCCATCTGCACCTTCTTGCAAAGCCCACCCTCCATTTCAGACCCAGCCAAGCACGCCTTCATGCCCATCCCACCTTCGCCGTCATGCAAAACACACCCTCGCAATTACATCAGCCTACCATCGCCTTCAGTCCCATTCTAACTTTGCCTTCAGCTCCACTTCACCCTCGCATTCTGGACCATCCCAGACTTACCTTCAGGGCCAGCTCATCCTAGAGTTCAAGCCCACCTCACACTCGCTTTCAGACCCATCTCACACTCCCTTAATGTCAAGGTCTCCCCTGCCTTCAGGTCATTCTCACTTTTGCCTTCTAGCCCATACAAAATTCGCCTTCAAGCCCATACAAAATTCGCCTTCAAGCCCAACTCATCATTTCCATTTCCCTCTCTCTCATCTCCTCCTCAACGTCAAGCCAAGCTCATCTTAGCCTTCAGGCTAAACCTACCCTCTCCGGTAAGACCATCCCACCATCGCTTTCTGGCCCATCCCTTTCTCGTCTTCAGACGCAGCCGGTTCACATCTTAAGACCCATCCCGCCCACGCCTTCAAGACCGCCACATCCTCGCCTTCAAACCTATCACACCATCGTCTTTTTGCCTATCCCACCTTCACCTTTACGCCTAGCTAACCTTCGCCTTCAATACCAACCCACTTTCGCCCTCTGGCCCCACCCAACTTCGCCTTCTGGCTCCCTCCCAGCTTTGCCTTCAGGACCACCTCATCCTCGCCTTCAGGCCCCTCCCGCCCACACCTTTATGTCCGCATCCCTTTCGCTTTCTGACCCAGCCTACTCTCACTTTCAATTTTAGCTCACCCTCGCGTTTAGTCCCATCTCAACTTCATCTTCTGGTCCCGCACAACCTCTCCTTTATACTCTCCCCACCTTCTTTTTCAAGCCCATCCCAACCTCGCCTTCAACCCATCCCACACACGCCATTTGGCCCATCCCACCCTCTCCTCCTGTCCCAGCCCACTTTTTCTTTCAGCCGCATCCCACACACGACTTCAAACCATCAAACACTCGCCATCAAGCTCTGCCCACCCTTGTCTTCAAACCCATCCCACCATCGCCTTCTGGCCTATCACACTTTTTGTCATCAAACTTAGATCAACCTCGCCTTCAGGGCCATCCCACCCTTGCCTTCAGGCCAAGTCTATCTTTGCCTTCTGGCCCAACCTGCCCAGGCGTTGAGGCCCATCCCACCCTCGCCGTCATGAGAAGCAAAAACTCGCAATTAGAACCAGCCTACCATCGCCTTCAGGTCCATTCCACCCTCGCCATCAGCTCCACCTCACCCTCAACCTCTGGACCGTCCTAGCAGGTCCAGCTCACCTTCGCCTTCAAGCCCATCCCAACCTTTGCCTTCTAGCCCATCCCAAATTACCTTTAGTGCCAACCCATCATCTCTTCCTCTCCCATCCCCACCTCACCGACAAGCCAGGCTCATTCTTGCCTTCAGGCCCAGCTAGTCCTTGCCTACAGGCTAAAGCCACCTTCGCCTTCTGGTCCAACCCATCCTCTTCTCCTTCAGGCCCAGGCCACCTCGTCTTCAGACATATCCCACCATCGCCTTCTGTTTCATCCCACACTTACCTTCAAACCTATCTCAACATCGCCTTAGGGCCTATTCCACCATTGCCTTCAGCCCAATTCCATCTTCGCATTCTGGCCCAGCCCACCCCTCCACTACATTTCAAGTCCAGCTCACACAAGCCTTTGCGCCCATCTCACCCTGGCTTTCAGAACCACTCTCCCTTGCCTTCAGGCACATTCCACCCTAGCCTTAATGCCCTGCATACATTCGCCTTTTGGCTCATTCCACCCTACCCTTCAGGCCCCGCTCATCCTGGTCTTCAAGCACAGCTCACTCTTTCCTTCAAGCTTAGCTCACAATCTTGCCGTCACTTCCAGCTCACCCTCATCTGTCGCATATCACCACGCCTTCAGGCCCGCTTCACCCTCATCTTAAGGCTGATCTCACCCTTGTCCAATCCCACCCTAGTGTTCGGGCCCAAAACACCCTTGCCTTCTAGCGCCTTCTACCCTAAACTACGGGCCCACCTCATCCTCACTTTCAGGCCAACATTACCATCGCATTCTGGCTTATCCCACAATCGCACTCAAAACCATCCCACACTTGCCTTCTGACCAATCCCAATCTCGCCTACAAGCTCATCCCGAACTCGCCTTCAGGACCATCTCACCCACTACCCACTCCTTCAACCCCTCCCTCCCCCCCACCCACCCGCCTTCTGGCTCGGACCACTCTCTCTTCATTTCCAACTCACAATCGCCTTCAAGGACAACCCATCTTTTACTCCTGACCAGACCATCCTCGCCTTAAGGCCCAGCCCACCCTCACCGTCAAAATCATCTGGCCCATCCCACTTTCGCCCTCAAACCTAGCTCAACCTCGCCTTCAGACCCATCCCACCCTTAGCTTCAGGCCGAGTCCATCTGCACCTTCTTGCCCAACCCACCCTCCATTTCAGGCCCAGCTAACCACGCCTTCAGGCCCATCCCACCGTCACTGCCATGAAAAGCGCATCCTCGCAATTACATCAGACCACAATCGCTTTCAGGCCCATCCTCACCTTCGCCTTCAGCTCCACCATCACCCTCGCCTTCTGGACCATCATCCCATCCTCACATTCAGGGCCAGCTCATCCTCGCTTTCAGGCTCAGCTCACCCTCGCCTTCAAGCCCAGCTCACCTTCGCCTTCAAGCCCATCTCACCTTTGCCTTCTAACCCATACAAAATTCGCCTTCAGACCCAACCCATCATCTTTCTCTCATTCCCACCTCACCGACAAACCAAACTCATCCTTGCCTTCAGGCCCAGCCTACCCTCACCGTCAAGGCAATCCGACCTTCGCTTTCTGGCCCATCCTACCCTTGCCTTCAGGCGCAGCCGACCCACATATTTAGACCCATCCCGTCCTCGCCTTCAAGGCCGTCCAACCTTCCCCTTCAGACCCATCCCACCATCGTCTTTTGACCCATCCCACCTTCGCCTTTAGGCCTGTCTTGCCCTCGCCTTCAATAGCAGCCCACCTTCGCCTTCTGACCCGCCCAACCTCGATTCCTTGTCTTCCCAACTTTGATTTTAGGCTCATCCAACCCTAGCCTTCAATTCCTTCCCACCCTTACCTTCAGGCCCATCAAAACCTAACCTAAACTAATCTCGCCGACAAGCCAAGCCTATTCTAGGATTCATGAGCAGCTAGTCCTCAGCTATAAGCCTAACACACCTTTGCCTTCTAGTCCAGTCCATCCTACTCGCCTTCAGGCCTAGACCACCTCGTCTTCAGGCACATCCTACCTTCGCCTTCTGGCCCATCCCACATTTGCCTTCAAACCTAACTCAATCTCGCCTTCAGGCCCATTCCACCTTTGCCTTCAGTCCATCTTCGCCTTCTGAACCAGCCAACCCCTCCTAATATCTAAGGCCCAGCCACACAAGCTTTTAGGCCCAACTCACCCTCGCCTTCAGGCTCACCCACCCTCCCTTTAAGGCCAATCTCACCCTTGACTTCAGACCCATCTCACCCACGCCTTCAGGCCAGCATACCCTCACCTTTGGCTCATTCTACCTTAGCCTTCAGGCCCAGCTCATCCTGATCTTCAGGCTCGGCTCACTCTCTCCTTCAAGTATAAGTCACCCTCGCCTTCTTGCCTATCCCAATCTAGCCCTTAGTTCTAGCTCACACTCCTCTTCTGTCCCATTCCTTCCCCGTCTCCAGGCCAAATCACCCTCGCCTTCAGGCCCTCAACCTCAGGCCATCTTACGCTCGTCTTTTGTCCCATCCCGCCTTTGTCTTCAGCCCCAAATCAACCTCACCTTCCAGCGCATCCCCTATCCCCTAAATTTTACGTCTACTTCACCTTCAGGCCCACCTCACCATCGTATTATTGCTCATCCCACCCATGCATTCAAGGACATCTCATCCTTGCGTTCTGGCCGATCCCACCCGCGCCTACGAGCTCATCCTGCACTCACCTTCAGGACCATCCCACCTACTCCTTCAGGACCGCCTCTCCTTCGCTTTCTAGCTCATTCCAACCTTGCCTTCAGGCCAATCCAAATTTATCCTTCTTGCCTAGCTCACCGTCATTTTTATGCCCAGCATACCTTTGCCTTTCCTTCATTCTCATTCTCGCCTTCAGGCCCATACTTTCGGGCCCATCCTATAGTCACCTTCAGTCCCTTCCCACCCTTGCCTTTTGAACCAACGAAACCTTGCCTTGCGTTCAAGGGTAATCCACCCTCGCCTTCTCGCTTAGCTAACCCTCGCCTTTAGGACTAGCCCATCCTACCCTCGCCTTTAGGACTAGCCCATCCTACCCTCGCCTTTAGGACTAACCCATCCTACCCTCGCCTTTAGTCCCATCTCAACTTCATCTTCTGGTCCCGCACAACCTCTCCTTTATACTCTCCCCACCTTCTTTTTCAAACCCATCCTACCCTCGCCTTCAGGACTGGCCCATCAAACCCTCACCTTCAGGCCCATTCCACCCGCGCATTCAGGCCCAGCCTACTCTCGATCTCAGACCCAGCCCACCATCGCCTTCACTCCCAACACACCAACCCACATTCACCTTCTGTCCCCGACCAACCTCGCCTCCGTACCCGGCCCACACTCCTATAGCCACCCAATCCTCTCCTCCGTACCCAATCCAAACTCATATAGCCCACCCAAACCTCGCCTTTAACCCACTGTACCTGCGCCTTCTGCCCCATCCCACCCACGTCTTCAGGCACATACCACCCTTACCTTCAGGTCAACTCCATCTTCACCTTCTTGTCCAGCCCATCCTCCATCTCAGGCCTAGCTAACCACACTTTCAGGCCCATTCCAGCCTCGCCCTCAAAAAAGCACACCCTCGCAATTAAATCAGCAAACCATCGCTTTCAGGCCCAACCCAACCTTGCCTTCTCACCCAGTCCATCATCGCTTCTCTGGCCCAGCACTCCGCCCTTTTCAGGCCCGGTAAACCCACGCCTTCAGATCGAATTTAGGCCAAGCACAATCTCGTCATTAGAACCAGTCCTCACTCTATTTCAGACCCATTTGAAATTCGTATTTACTCCCAACTCACCGGCGTAATCTGACCCATCTCGGCGTCGACTTCAGGCCCATCCCACCCTCGCCATCAAGCCCATTACTTCATCACCTTGCCCATCCCCACCTCAATGATAGGCCAAGCTCATCATCACTTTCAGACACATTAAACCCTCGCCTTCAAGCACATCTCACCATCGACTTCTGGGTCATCCGACGTTAGCCTTCACGAAGAGCTGGGCCTGAAGATGACTTCAGGCAAAGTTCTAACCAATCTACTGGCACAACACACCTTCCCTTTTCAGCCGACCCCATCCTCGCCATTTTGCCCTGAATGAACTTGTCTTCATGTACACCAATGACTTCTGGACAATCCCACATTTGCCTTCAAACCTAGCTCTAGCTCAACCTTCCTTCAGGCTCCGCCCACCCTCGTCTTTAGAACCATCCCACATTTGCCATCTGTCCCTTCCCACCTTAACCTTCATATCAAGCTCACACTCCTCTTCAGGCCATGCTCATCATCGTCTACAGGGCCAACTGACCATCGACATCTGATCCAGCCCATGCTTGCCTTCTGGCACAGCCCACCCACGTCTTCAGGCACATCCCACCCTTACCTTCAGACCAAGTCTATCTTCACATCATTATCCAGCCCATCCTCCATCTCAGGCCCAGCTAACCACGCAGTCGAACTCATCCCACCCTCGCCCTCATGAAAAGCACTCCCTCGCAATTAGATCAGTAGACCATCGCCTTCAGGCCCACCTCATCCTTGCCTTTTGACAAAGTCCATCATCGCTTCTCAGGCCAAGCACACCACCCTTTTCAGGCCTAGCAAACCCAAGCCTTCAGACCCACCCCAACCTCGAATTCAAGTCAAGCACCGCCTCGATATTAGAACCAGCCCTCACTCTCCTTTAGGCCCATTTAGAATTTGTCTTTACACCCAACTCACCGGTGTATTCTTACCCATCTCCGCATCAACTTCAGGCTTAGTTCACCCTGCCTTCCGGCACACCTCACCTCGCCTTCGTTCCCTTTTCTTTCTAACAGTCATGCCTAGATCGCCCTTGTTTTCAGACCCATCCCACACTCACTTTGAATCCCAGCTCCCCCTCACCTTCTGGCCCATTCCACCCTCGCCTTCAAGCCCATTCCATCAAATCCTTCTAGTCCATCCCCACCTCGATGACAGGCCAAGCTCATCATCGCTTTCGGGCCTACGCTACTCTCGTCTTAAAGCCCATCTCACCATCGGTTTCTGGTCCATCCAACCTTATCCTTTACGAAGAGCTGGGCCTGAAGTCTCTTTCCGGCCCAGCTTTTCTTCATCTACAGACACAAACCATCTTCCCTTTCTATCCGAGCCCATCCGAGCCTTCTTGCCCTAAACGAACTCGTCTTCAATCACATCCCACCAACTTCTGGGTTATCCCACTCTTGCCTTCAAATATAGCTCTAGTTCAGCCTTCCCCTTCAGGCTCTTTCCACCCTCGTCTTCAGTCCCATCCCACCTTTTCCTTCTGACCCTTCCCACCTTAGCCTTCATGTCAAGCTCACACTCCCCTTTAGGCCAAGCTCATACTCGTCTACAGGCCCAACCCTCTTCGACATCTGACCCTGCCCATGTTCGGTTCTTCCCCAGCCCACCCACGTCTTCAGGCCAAGTCCATCTTCACATTCTTATCCAGCCCACCCTTCATCTCAGGCCCACCTAACCACGTCTACTGGCCCATCCCACACTCACCCTCAAGAAAAGAACTCCTTCGCAATTACATCAGCAGACCATTGCCTTCAGGCCCACCACAACCTTGTCTTCTGGCCCAGTCCATCACCTCTTCAATAGCCCAACACACCATCCAATTCAGGCCCGGTAAAACTAAGCTGTCAGACCCATTCCAGCCTCGAGTTCAGGCCGAGCACAGCCTCGATATTAGAATCAGCCTTCACTCTCCTTTAGGCTCATTCAAAATTCATCTTCATCCCCAGCTCTCCACCCTTAAGCCTTCAGGCCAAGTCCATCTTCAGATTCTTGTCCAGCCCACCATCCATCTCAGGCACAGCTAACCACGCTTTCAGGCCCATCCCACCCTCGCCGTCATGAAAAGCACAACCTCTATTAGATCAGCAGACCATCGCTCTCAGGCCCACCCCACCCTTGCCTTCTGAACCAGTCCATCATCGCTTCTCTGGACCATCACATCACCCATTTCAGGCCAAGCAAACCCACGCATTTAAACCCATTGCAACTTCGAATCTAGGCCAACTATACCCTCGTCATTCGTACCATCCCTCACTCTTCTTTCAGGCCCACTTAAAATTCTGTCTTATGTCTTATGCCTTCTGTCCCTTTTCTTTCTATACGTCAGGCCCATATTATCCTCGCCTTCAGATCCATCCCACACTTTCTTTCAGTCCCAGCTCCCCTCGCCCTTTGGCCCATCCCACCTTTCACCATCAAGCCCATTTATCATCCACTTCTTGCCCATTCCCACCAAGATGACAGGCTATGCTCATCATCGCTTTCAGGCCCAGCCTACCCTCGTCTTCAAGCCTATATCACGATCGCCTGCAGGTCAATCTCACACTCCCTTTCAGGCCCAGATCTTCTTCGTTTACAGGCATATCACACCTTCCCCTTCCAGCCGAGGCCATCCTCGCCATCTTGCCCTTACTGAACTCGTCTTCAATCATATCTCACCAACGCCTTCTGGCTCATCCCACTCTTGCCTTCAAACATAGCTCTAGCTTTACCTCCCCTTCAGACTCCGCCCACCCTCGTCTTCAGGCCCATCCCACCTTTGCATTCTCACCTTAGCCTTCACGTCAAGCTCACACCCCTTTCAGGTTAAGCTCATCCTCATCTACAGGCTCGATCCACCTTCGATATCTGACGGAGTTCATGCCCGTCCTTTGGTCCAGCCCACCCTCCTTCTCAGGCCCAGCTAACCACGCCTTCAGGCCCATCCCATCCTCGCCGTCACGAAAAGCACCCCCTCGCAATTAGATTAAAAGTCATCGCCTTCAGACCCACCCCACCCTTGCCTTCTGACCCAGTTCATCATCGCTTCTCTGGCCCAGCACACCACCCATTTCAGGCCAAACAAATACACGCATTCAGACCCATCCCAACCTCTAATTCAGGCCAAGCACAGCCTCGTCATTAGAACCAAGCCTCACTCTCCTTCACGCCCATTCAAAAATTTTGTCCGATCTCTGCCTCAACTTCAGGCCCAGCTCACCCTCTCCTTCTGGCCTAGCTCACCTCGCCTTTTGTCCTTTTTCTTTCCAAGTCATGACCAGATCAGACTCCTCTTCAAACCCATCCCACACTTGCTTTCAGTCCTAGCTCCACCTTACCCTCTGGCCCATTCCACTTTTCGCCATCAAGCCCATTCCATCATCTCCTAGCCTATCCCCACATCTATGACAAGCCAAGCTCATCATCCCTTTCAGGCCCAGCCTACCCTCGTCTTCAAGCCTATCTCACAATTGCCTTCTGGCCCATCCGACCTTCGCCTTCAGGTCAATCTGACACTCTCCTTCAGGCCGAGCTCATCTTCGCTTAAAGACACTACCCACCTTCCTCTTTCTGCAGAGCCCATCTTCGCCATCTTGCCCTGAACGAAATCGACTTCAGGCATATCCTACCGACGCCAAGTGGCTCATCACACTCTTGCCTTCAAATCTAGCTCAACCTCCCCTTGAGGCTCCGCCCACCCTTTTTGAGGCCCATCCCACCTTTGCATTGTGGCCATTCCCACCTTAGCCTTCATGCCAAGCTCACACTCCCCTTCAGGCCAAGCTCATCATTTTCTACAGGCCCAAACCACCCTCGACATCTGAATCAGCCCATGCTCCCCTTTTGGCCCACCCCACCCACGTCGTCAGGAACATTCCACCCTTCCCTTCAGGCCAAGTCTATCTTCACCTTGGAGTCCAGCCCACCCTCCATCTCAGGCCCAGCTAACCACGCCTTCAGGCCCATCCAACCCTCTCCGTCATGAAAAGCACACCCTCCCAAATAGACCAGCAGGCCATCGCCTTAAGGTCCACCCCACACTTACCTTCTAATCCAGTCCATCGTCGCTTCTCTGGCCCAGCACACCACCCATTTCAGGCTCATCAAACCCATGCCTTCAGACCTATCCCAACCTCGAGTTCACACCAAACACAGCCTTGTCGTTAGAACCAGCCCTCACTCTCCTTAAGGCCTATTTAGGATTCTTCTTCACTCCCAGCCTCAATTTCAGGCCCATCTCACCCTCACCTTCTGGCCCAACTCACCTCGTCTTCTGTCTCTTGTCTGTTTAACAGTCATACCCAGATCACATTCGCCTTCAGACCCATCCCACGCTCGCTCTATGTCCCAGCTCCCCTTCACCCTCTAGCCCATCCCACCTTCGCCATCAAGACCACTGCATTATCTCCTCCTTGCCCATCCCCACCTAGATGACAAGCCAAGCTCATCATTGCTATCAGGACCAGCCTACCCTCCTCGTCAAGTCCATCTCACCATCGCCGCCTGGCCTATCCGACCTTAGCTTCAGGTCAATCTGAAATTCTCCTTTACACCCAGAGCTTCCTCGTCTACAAGCACAACCCACCTTCCCCTTCAAGCCGAGCCCATTCTCGCCTTCTTTCCCTGACCGAACTCGTCTTCAGACCCATTCCACCTTTGCCTTCTGGAATTCCCACCTTAGCATTCATTTCATGTTCACACTAACCTTCAGTCCAAGATCATCCTCGTCTACAAGTCTAACCCACGATCGACATCTGACCCAGCCAATGGTCGCCTTCTGGCAAAGCACACCCACGTCTTCAGGCACATCCCACCCTTGCCTTTAGGCGAGGTCTATCTTGACTTTCTTGTCCAGGCCACCCTACATCTCGGGTCCAGCTAATTACACCTTCAGGTTCATCCCACCCTTGCATTTGGATCAGAAGACCATCGGCTTCAGGCCCGCTCCACACTTGCCTTCTGACCCACTCCATCTCTTATCTGGCTCAACACACCACCCATTTCAGGCCAAGCAAAACACGCCTTCAGACCTATCCCAAACTCGAATTCAGCTCATGCACAGACTCGTCATTAGAACCATCCCTCACTCTCCTTCAGGCCCATTTAAAATTTTTCCTATCTCCACCTCAACTTCAGGCCGAGGTCACCCTCGCCTTCTGGCCCAACTGACATCGCCTTCAGTCCCTTTTTCCCAACAGTCATGCCCAGATCACCCTCACCTTCAGACCCATCCCACACTTGGTTTAAGTCCCAGCTCCCCCTCACTCTGGCCCATTCCAGCCTCGCCATCAAGCCCATTCCATCATCATCATCTTGTCCATCCCCACCTCGATGACAGGCCCAGTTCATCACCACTTTAATGCCCAGCCTACCCTATTCTTCAAGCCCATTTCACCATAGCCTTCTGGCCCATACGACCTTAGCCTTCAGGTCAATCTGACACTCTCCTTCAAGCCCAGGTCTTCCTCGTCTACACGCACAACCCACCTACCCCTTCCAGCGGAGCC
>JAUTXX010149179.1:0-15730 GCA_032273605.1 Panulirus laevicauda | reverse complement strand
TATCAACCCTATCATATGCCCTCTCCAGATCCATAAATGCTACATACAAATCCATCTGTTTTTCTAAGTATTTCTCACTACAGTCTTCAAAGCAAACATCTGATCCAGACATCCTTCACCACTTCTGAAACCACACTGCTCTTCCTCAATCTGATGTTATGTACATGCCTTCACCCTCTCAATCAATACTCTCTCATATAATTTCCCAGGAATACTCAACAAACTTATACCTCTGTAGTTTGAACAATCACCTTTATCCCCTTTGCCTTTGTACTGGCACTATGGACACTATCCAAACCAAAACATCCTACCTCTGCCACTCTATCATCAAACACATTCAACAAACCATCAATATACTCAATCCATCTCCTTCTCACGCCATCACTACCTGCTATTATTTCCCCTCTTCACCGTTGTTCCCATTTTTTCTTGTCTTAAGCATGTCATTCACCTCTTTCCAAAGCATCTTTTTAGTCACCCCCCAGCTCTCATTTGCCCTCTTTTTGAACCCTTGCACTTTCCTCTTGACCTTCTGCCACTTTCTTTTGTCTGTCTCCCAGACATTTGCACTCCCTCCTTGAAAGTATTGTTCAAACACCTTTATTTTTTCTTTCACTAACAACTTTACTTCTTCATCTCACCACTCACTACCCTTTCTAATCTGCCCCTCTCCCACATTTCTCATTGCCACATGCATGTTTTGCACATGCTATCACTGCTTCCCTAAGTACATCTCATTCCTCTCCCACTCCCCTCACATCATTTGCTCTCACCTTTTGCCCTTCTACACTCAATCTCTTTTGGTACTTCCTCACACAAGTCTCCTTTCTAAGCTTACTTACTCTCACCACTCTCTTCTCCCCAACATTTTCTCTTCGTTTTTGAAAACCTCTACAAATCTTCACCTTTGCCTCCACAAGATAATGATCAGACATCCCTCTAGCTGACCCTCCTAGCACATTAACATGGGTAATAGATGATGTGCAGAGGAAGATGGATGTGTTTGATATGAAATGTGGTAAGTAAAAGAGTGTGGTTGCAATGGTTTGGCCACAGGGAAAGAATGAGTGAGTAGAGGTTGACAAAAGAGCATACATGTGTTAGAAGTATTGGGGTCTAGGAGAATGGAAAATCCTAGTTAGAAATGGAAGGATGGAGTGACAAAGGTGTTGAGTAATCTGGCCCTAAACATGCAGGAGGGTGAAAGGTGTGCATGGGATATATTGAAGTTGAACTATGTGGTATACATGGGTTGACTTGATGTGAATGATCTGAACTAGGGTATGTGAAGTGTCTGAAAGGAACCATGGAAAGGTCTATAGGGTTGCAGTTTCGGTGTACTAAACATGACAGCCAGAAAATGGATGTGAGTGAATGTGGCCTTTGTTGCTTTGTTCCTGGTGATAGCTCACTGATGCAGGAAATGGCCATCAGGTACGAAAGAAAAAAAATATACGGTAGCAGATTTGAGTAAGAAACTGAACAAGCTGGCGTCTGCATTTGGGAGTGTGTGAAAAGAGAAAGTTGAAAGTAAATGTGAATAAAAGCATGGTTAATAGATTTGGTAGTGAAAAGAGACGTTATCCCAAGTGTGAGTTTGAATGGAAAGAAATTGAGAGGAAATGGAGTGCTTTAGATACCAAGGAGTGCATATGGCAGTGAATAGAAGCATGGGAGTTGAATTGACCCATACAGTGGGTAAGGGGGGCATAGGTCTTGGGTGCACTGAAGAATATGTGTGTGTGTGTGTGTGTTTGATGGTAAATCAAATGTTTTGAGAACAATATGTTGTGTAGGGAGGCCTGATCAAAGAAGAAATGATGGTGAGAGAGAGAGGTGTAGTAGTAAGAGTAGTATGTCTGTGAGAATTAAAGGTGTGCTAAAATGGTTTGGAGATACAGAGAGGATGACCAAAAGGATATGCACATCACAAGTGGGAGAGAGAGAGAAAAAAATCAAAACATGGAGGAGGTTGAAGGATGGAGTTAAAGATGGTTTGAAGACTAGGAGACTGAACATGTAGGAGTGTGTGAAGTGAGCAAGGGACAATGAATTGTATCAATATAGTTTACAAGGCATAAAGTACTGTTAACGGGCTGAACCATGGCATATGAAGTGGTCAAATGGAAACCACAGAAAGGTATATGGGGCCTGACTGTGGATACGGGACTGGTTTTGTTGCATTATATCTGACAGCTAGATAATGGATGTGGATGAATGAGACTACTTCATCTGTTCCTGGTGCTTCCTTTCTGACATGGGAAATGATAGGTATTTGCGAAAAAAAAAATAATAATTTGTGCATACATACATATTTGACAAATACAGGTAATCATACTGCATTATTTCGATATATAAGATTCATCAGGCATTTTTCTGGGATAAGTAATATTAAACAAAAGTAATCATTAGGAACATTAGATAGGAGCCTCTGCAAACACTGCGCTAGACTTGCCCTCTACCAGTGGCCAGTTAAGGGTGAGGCACTAAAGGATAAGAAGTGGCACTAGAGTTCTTTAGTTATGGAGACTTGATTGCCGTGGCCACCCCTTTGAGAGATTTCCAATAGGAATAGGCATCAGAGATATGGATAGATAAGAGTTGCTCCCCTATTTTTCTGGGAAATATTGGAAACAGTATAATCAATGGAGATACATAAAGTTTTTGGCAAAATTCTTAATTTCATCTCTTCCATACCTATCATTTCACATCACAAAGTCTGAATGGAAAAGAAAACAATGCAAACAGTTGAGAACTATCTCATCTCAAGACAAATCACTCCAAATGGGCTGAATAACTAAGGTTAATAGTTTAAAGTTTATTTAATCAAATCAACAATAAAACATCTGAGATAATGACAATGCTCACTTTTCTTATACTAGAATTTGTCATGGAGTAGTAAAAGATCACCAAGGTTCATCTTTTTGGAAAATCATAAAACAGATATACTAATCACTCATTTCTCATATCTACTGGAAGGTCAAATTGTGGACTTTTTAAAGGCAAGTGAGACAATTTTCAGAACCTTTTATTTTATTGTTATCTTACATATAGAATATCATCACTGTTATTTCTAAAGAATCATGATTTTATAGTCTGCATTAAAATATGATTACCTAAAACTTCCTAAAAAAAATATCACAGGAATATCCATTTTTAGAACCATTTTCTTCTCTTAAAAATATACACCTTCAGACTACTTCATATCATACTTTAAACAAATCAAGTGAATGAATACTACTAATCAACACAAATTTATATGTTCAAACACTTCTTTTTACTATAATTTACAACTTTGTTTTTCTTACATGTGAAGGTTGGAAGATAAAAATTTTGAGGGCGTGTGAATGTTTGATGGATTAGTTGGTTGATAAGAGGGTGTGTGAGTGGATGTCTTTGTAAGATTATATTTGTAATTGATTTACGTGTCTGTTTGTGTAATTACTTATACAGTATAGGGCAAGAATTCCTCACTTGAAGATCCTCATTTCTTAAACTTTACCATCAAGTAGCTTCTTTAATGCTTACACTGCCTATATTTATACCTTCATAAGTGTTCACTCCAAACAATCACCACCCATAAATGAAACCAGTACTTCTTCACATCTAGTCAAACAAGCTCCATGTCTAAGTTTCATGATATGACTTTCCTTAAAACTGTGCTTTCTTTCATTCAGATAATCTCTCCTCCATAGAAAGTAATTCACTGGCTTTCTAATTACCATTTCCAAAACCTTGTAGATCACAATGGTCAGTGAGACCTGTCTGCAGTTCATTGTCTGTTCATGGTCTCCACTCCCTTGGCACTTTGCCTCTCTCAAGCAACATCATGAATGGTATTTCAAATGGTATATCTTGTGTAGCTGCAAACATCTTCAGCACACAGCAAAATCTCATCGGAAAAATGAGCCTTATATAGTCAAGACATTTTAGTATTTCATCAATGGTTCTTCTTCCTAAAATCTCCTTTCTACTCCAACTAACTGGTGAGATTACCTGTTCCTAATTCACAATTTGTACTGTATAGGGAAAGTTACCAGGCTCCTTCTGCAAGAGGTTAAGCCATAAGGGGAAGTCACCTTTGGCAAGGCCATATCAATGGGAGTGCAGTCTCATTAAAGAACCTCTCACTTTAAAGTCTACATTTCCCAGCTACTGTAAGTAATGCAGCTTTGAGCACAGGAGCCTTTAGAGAGGTCCTGGGTAACACCAAGAATATGTCACAGAAATTGGTTGTGTTAATCAAATGAATAAATTAATAAATAAAACTGCATGGGGATGGAGTTTTACACTCATGGGTCCCTAAATCTTCAAAATTCTCTACTATCATACAACTTCCTAAATCTATGAATATTGTCTGAATCAACCTTGTCTTCAGCCAACCTATTCCATTCATCCACCATTTGCATGCTATAAAAAGTACTCCTTTAAACTTTTTTAGCAAGTTTCTTGCTCAATATCATGTTTTGTTTTCTTGCTGCTCTGGCCTTACATCTCTTGAAGACTTGTTCACTGTCAATGCCATCAATCTGTTTTAAAAACTTACAGGTCATGATCAGATCACCTCTCATTCTTTTTTCTTCCATGGAGGGCAAATAGTATCTAGCCTTTACCTGTAACTCAGCTCTCTTAATTCTGATATCATCTCTTTTATCTTCCTCTGAACCTTGTCCAAAAGCTCATGGTGATTTTTTAAGTGCACTGACCAAACTTGTGGAACATATTCTAATTTCAATCTTTTGTAGGATATGAACTCTAGTCAACATTTTGGGGATGATGCTGACCTACACATCCTTTTCACACACACAATCCTAAAGTTCATTTCCTGCTAGAAAAAAATGATGTTGAGACCTTCTTTCACTCTGTCCTATCTTCGTTACTTTACATTTATTCAGCCAGAAGTTCAAAAAAATGTATAATACCAACTTTGGGGTATGTTTAGGTTCCCTTGTAAGTTGATGCAATCCTCTTCATTTTACTCCCTCATGACCTCTGCACTGTATGCAAACATATTCAGGTAAGAGTCCATACCTTCAAAAAGAGTAATGGTCCCAGTATAGATCTCTGTGGGACTCCATTGATTGGTCACCTTAACCAGTTTTGAGAAGGCTCCTTGCATATTCATTCTCTGTCCCCTTCCACTGAGATAATCTTATATTCACTGAAAAAGCTCCCTTTTTTCCTGTCTGGTGATCCATGTGCTTAATCAGCCTCATATGCAGCACAGTATCAGAGACTTCCTGGCAGTTAATACAAATAATTCAACTAGCCTTATCTTATGACTAAGACAAAGCTCACTCTTTCAAGGAAATATAAAATAGTTACCATGACAAAGCTCACTCTTTCAAGGTATTCTAAGATGGTTGTTACCATGACTTCCTTTCTCTAAAGCCATGCTGTCTCTCACTTAGGTAATTTCTTCACAGGAGCAAGTCATCTATTTCCTTTTTATCTAACTTTTCCTGTGCCTTACACACCTCACTCGTAAGGAAGACTGGCCCATAGTTCAGTGCCAGTTCCCCATCTTAAAGACAGGTATGATGTTTGCCCTTTCTTCATTTCCCTTGTATGGGTCAACCTTTTATCATCCTGCCAATGTCTTTTCTAGATATCTCAGCATCTCAGTGGATTTGGGGTTATAGTTTCTTCCACTGTGAAAACACTTTTGAACTTGTGATTATGTTAATCACATATCCTTACATCATCCTTAACAATGCTTTCCTCTAAATCCCTTACCCCAATTAGCTACTTTTTAACTCCTGTTTGGATTTTCTCCTGCTTTGTCCATAATATTCTTTTTAAAGTTTCTTTGCTCCCTCCTTCTTATCCTGTTGTAATCATTTCTTGCTCTCTTATACCTTGTAAATGCTGGCTGGCTGGAGTGTCATTCATATCTTCACCACAACATGAAACTCCTTTGCTTTTCATTATATTTTATCAAACCTTTCTCTCCACTTTCTTAACATTCCATCTGTATTTAAAACGAGAGATACTCATGCTATGCCACTATATTTCAGTGAACCTCTCACATACAGGCCTAGTTCCTGGTTCATGAACTTCAATTCCCAATCCACAGTGTCCACAAAAAAAAAAGCCTTGTCCACCCCTAAAACTTTCAAAGACAATGTCATACACACATTTTAGTACTTTGTTATCTCTCCTTTGGCCTTAATTACCATCTGCAGACATCTGGGCGTGGAACTGGCACAATTCCTGAGGCAATCTAGGTCCATGTTTTTGGGCCATAGGATCTTGATCTCCTGAATGAGGTAAGAGAAAAGAAGCAGAAGAAACAGTTCTTTTTAGAGTTTGTTGTAAGGTGTTGCTGGAAGCAAGACTGACTTACTTTCATCTGGCACAAGCAGTTCTTGATTGGGTAAAGGTCTGGAGAATTTCCAGCCCAATCCAGTTGTTGAAAATGTTATTCTAAGATAACCAGTCCATTAACTTTCTAGCCTTATGGCAGGGGGCACTACCCAGCAAAATCACACCCATAAACCTCGTAAAAAGGAAGCAAATGGTCCTCTATCACCTATTGTACTGCTCTCCATTAATTACATTGTTTTTAGATAAATACAACCCACCCCTAACAAGTGCATTACCAGAGCAACCCAAGATTATCACACTTTCTGGACATTTCATGGTCTTCATTGTGAAACATATCATACCGACCGGCACCCTTTAGCTGCCTTTCCCTACCCAGCCTTGTTTGCAGATATTTGAAGGAACTTTCATTGGAAAACATCACCTTACTCCACTGTTACTCCTCCACTCCTATTCATTTGTAAATGCAAGTTGTTTGCATTTCATTTTCTTTGTGGGCAGGGATTTGGTAGGTGACTTGTGGAAGAAAAAGTGAAGGTCCTTTAGTATGCGACGTTGACTGGTTCTTTGAGAGATATTCCCTAGTTTTCGAAGGCTATTCTTGAGTTTGGCAACTGATATGTGGGGTTGCTTCAATACTTCTCATCTCAGAATGTTATCTGTAGAACTAGAAGTGTTCCTTGGGCAACCAGGGATAGGTTTTGGAGGGATAATTTTGTCTGGGAGGTCACAGGTGCTGACAAGCAGCTGCCTGCTTGTGCAATATGAGTGCCCAGTGCACTAAAAATCTCATGTGTACCCACAATTTCTTGTTTCTAGGCAAGAAGCCAAGCTTTCTCCTCCTTGGAAAGGTAAAGAGCCACCCATCTTCAAGCACAGGTGTAAGAAATACAGCATGCAGAAACAAAATTCCCATAAGAAAGTGACAGCTAAGAGGGGTGAAGAAAGAATATCCTTCCCTGGAGGTAGCCTAGAGCACAATATGGAAGGTTGTTGGTTCTCACACTGTTAGAAACGCTAGACACAGCGACAAAGTGAACGATGATTTCACCCTGAAAGCATCAACTGCTTGCACTCACAATAAAGCTCAGATTCTAAGTTCCTCTTTCGTTTCATGACACCCTTCATGACCCTTGAGTTGACTTCTGTTTCCAGATGATTCCAAGTCAAACAACCATAAATGATCATCCCTTTATGTCTTGATTATAACCACCAATTCTTCTTCTTTCCTTATCACTGAGACTGCATCTTGTAATTCTACTGCCTTTTGTAACCCTTTACTGAGTATTTCTTCTTTCTTTCCCCTTTCCTCTTTATTTGGTATGTGTTCTTTCTTCTGGCCAAAATTAAATAGATTTACATCTTGTGAACTCCTGGTTAGCTTATCTTTCTACCATAGGTGCTACTCAGCTTGCAGCAAAGTCCCAAGTCTGAACCATTTATGTATATGTATGTGTGTAATTACCTATCTGTCCTGTGTGGGGAGGGAGTTATACACTCATGGGGACCCATCTCTTGAACATTGTCTAATACCAGACAAATTTTTAAATTTTTGCATGTTTCTGTATTAACCATGTCTTCAGTCATTATATTCCATTCATCCATCACTTGTACTATGAAAGTACTTCTTTGCATGATCAATTCGTTTTAAAAACTTAGAAAGATTGCAATCAGATCACTCCTTACTCTTCTCTCTTCCTAGGAGGGGATATTCAAAGTCTCTAGCCTTTCCCCCTAACCCAGCTTTAATAATTCTGGTACCATCTTTGCAGCCTTCCCCTGGCTAAGCTCTGTTAGCTCTTTACGCTTCTTTATGTTCAGTAAGCAAACATGTGAAGTATATTCTAGTTTTGGCATTTGTAGGAAACGAATAGATTGCTAAATATTTCCTTATCCATATACTTGAAAGTTATCCTGGTGTCTAAAGAAGACAGTTTGTCACTAATTAATCTTAATGTGGGACTCTGGTAACAGGGATGATGTCGATATGCAAATCTTCTTCACACACACAGAATCTTGAAGCTTATTTCCTGTGCATGTAGGTGTGTAACATAAATTTCAACAAATTGTTATAAGCAAATAGAAACTTAAGATATATAGTTCATCTGCAGAGATGTCCTGGCTTTAACTTCACGAACGCCAAGATGAGAAATTACTTCCACTGCAAAGAGAAGAAAATATGAGTTAATTTTGTAACAGTGATCATTACAAAACAAATAACTATGGAGACTGAAATATATATACTTCAGAATTATAAGTTTATACAGATCCTGAGCTGCTACCACATTAGCTGCTTCAAGCAATAAAAAAGCAATAATGGTACATGAAATTATTGGAAATAATATATAAAATGCATTCCAATAAGCTTCATGTTACTAATTAATGTAACTTGTTTTGTTAAATTTGTAAAGTATTTTGTTAAATTTGTAAAGTGTAAGAATCTGATGATTATTCACCATTTTTTGGCAGGAATGAGATATCTAGAAACTTGAAACTATTCACATTAGATTACATATTTTAGTTTCCTTTAAAATTTAAGGTATCTAGAAAATTCAAACTATTCATAAAATATTAGATATTTTGACTTTTAAAAAATCCATCAGTCCATTGATACAGACAAAATTGTCTCAAATTTCCCCAGCATGTTCCATGATAATGCAATTGCAGGTGTCACTTGCTTGGGAAGGTCTCCACCCCATTAAGAGACTATATGTCAACACAGTATGACTCATCCTCAGTTGAGAAAGAATTGCCTTAAATGACAATTCCTTGTGAAGGAGGAATGCCATACTTCATTACATTTACATCTAACATAATAATGTATTCTGATCATAAATCACTGTGAGGTATAACTCTAGATATAGCTGCATTAGTCTCATTATCTTCTATTTCATTACCACTGATACCAACACATCCCGAAGACCAAAAAATCCTTCACTCTTATGCTCTGAGTGGGTTCTTGCAATTCAGTCTTGGACTTTTTCAACTATGGGATGCACCAGAGAACAGTTTGATATAGCTTGAAGTGCACTGTGGGAATTGGAGTATATTGTAAAGTACCTGTTAAGAGACTGCTTATTCAACTCAAGCGTATCCTGAATACCATACAGCTCTGCAATGCATGTGGTAAATCTGCTGCATGATATTCTTCAGTAACTATGGAAAAGCCTACACCGTCATCACATTTAGAGCCATTGGTAAATTACTTCATTTTGTTCGTATTAATAGTATTATGCTTAAGAAACTTACTTTTTTGTATTACAGAGGAAAAGTTGCTTTGGGTTGGTTTCATCCAGTTCCTGCAAAGTTTCACTGCAGGAACCTTCCAAGGGGGGAACCAAGCAAAACTTGCTTCTTGAAATAAGTTGAAGTCCATACCAATCTCATTAATTCTTGAAATAAGTTTAAGTCCAAACCAATCTCATTAATTTTTGAAATAAGTTTAGGTCCAAACCAATCTCATTAATGGTAATTTTCTATTCTTACACTTAAAGGTTTGGAGAACTCTGGATGTTGATCAAATATCTCTGTCCTCTCTGCAGCAGAAACATACTCATATAAAGGGTTACACGGCATATGCTCAATCCCAAAGAAATACTATAAGTCAAATTCTTTGCTTCTAAAATTCATTGGGAACTTATTAAAATCTTCCTGCAGACTTTATAATTTTGGGGATGTGAATGCCTTTGCACATCTTAATACCAAGATTACGTACCACATGAACTATTTCCACAATGCTCTCAGTGGATGATTAATATATCTGACACCCAATTTTGCTCTTACTATTGTCACTTTATTATATCATACTTGATCGCTGTTTCCCGCATCAGAAAGGCAGTGTTAGGAAACAGACAAAGAATAGCCCATCCACTCATACACACACACATATATACATAAGCACCCATACATGCACATATACATATCAACATATGAATACATACACATACAGACATATACACATGTACATATTCATACTTGTTTGCCTTCATCCATTCCTGGCGCCACCCCGCCCCACAGGAAACAGCATCACTTCCCCCTGCTTCAGCAAGGTAGCACCAGGAAAACAGACAGAGTAAGCCACATTTGTTCACAATCAGTGTCTAGCTGTCATGTGTAATGCATCGAAACTACATCTCCCTATCCATATCCAAGCCCCACAGACATTTCCATGGTTTACCCAAGACATTGCATATGCCCTGGTTCAGGCCAATGACATCATGTTAACCCCAATATACCACAAAGTTCCAATTCACTCTATTCCTTGCATGCCTCTCACTCTCTTGTATGTTCAGGCCCTGATCTTTCAAAATCTTTTGTCACTGTTATAACAATTTTCATTGTAATTATCTTTTTCCTTCATACTTGCTCACCACTTCCCATGTTAGTGGGGTAGTGCCAAGAACATGTTAAGAATAGGCTTCATTTGTTCATAGCCATTCTCTAGTGGTCATGGGGAATGCAATGAAACAAGAGCTCCCTATCCACAAACAAGCCCCACAGGCCTTTCTACAGTGTTCCCTACAATCTTCACATACCCTGGTTCAGTCCAACAGCACATCCCTGTATACCATATCACTGCAATCAGTCCCTCTCATCATATTTTGTTCACTGACATGCTGCCATGGAATATTTTTTGGTATGCATTCTAGAAACTTGTGTCTCCATGGTTCCCTGTCATCAAGAGAATCCAAATCTTGCCAGTCTATCACTCTGTTATTGATATTGCTCATTATCAACACTTTAAATTTCTCAGTAGTGCATGATTTACTACTTCATGTATCATCCAGACTGTTTTTTCAATGTATATTTGTTCTGGATCATTAAAATTCTTTCTTTTTTAGAGGATTCTATATCATCAACACAATCATCCATTTCTTTCCAATTATAGTGTCTGAATGGGTTCCATCAATTTCTGCTTCCTGACACTTAAGGTCATCTCGTATCAGGAGAGCCAACCCTCATCTTCCTTTATCTTCTCTTTCCCTCTGGACAGAAAAGATGAGATCTCATTGCTTTCATAAGATTTGTTCCAACAACGTTTGCATTTTCCCTTACATGATCCTTAAATTCCAACTCTATACAATGTACTACTGATCCATCAGCATTTGTATACAATACTTTCACTGTACCATTACCATTGTCTGATATTTCTAAACTCTCTGCAGCACTGGCTAGGGTTGTCTGTCCTCTTGCTGCATTTGGCATCTGCCAAATGTGTGTGTGTGTGTGTATTTACCTTTTTGTACTGTATTGGGGTAGAGGGTAGGGTGGGAGTGGGGGGTGGTGGGGTTAACACACAAAGGTCCCCACCTCTTGAGTATTCTCCACCATCATAAAGCCAGTTAAATTCATGTATTCAGCCTGCATTAACAATGTCTTCTGTCATTCTGTTCTGTTCATCCACCACCCTTATACTATAAGTATTTTTTCACATACTAAATGTTTCTTATTCAATTTCATTTATTGTCTTCTGGTTACTCTATCCTTACATCTCTCAAAGAACTGCTCACTGTCCACATCATCGATCTCCTAAAACCTTAGAGGCTCTGATCATGTCACTACTCACTCTTCTCTCCACCAAAGTAGGTAAATTTAAAGCCTCCAACCTTTCCCTGTAACTGAGCTCCCTTACTTCTGGTACCATCTTTGTTGTCCTTCTCTGGACCTTCTCTATGAGTTATTTGTGCTTCTTTAGGTAGTGACCAAACCTGAGAAGCCCATATGAAGAATTGGATAGCTTGCTAAATATTTCCTAATCCATAAACTTAAAAAGTTATTCTGATATTTGCCAGCAGACAGTTTATTTCCCTTATCATATACTAGTCTGGGACTGGTGACAGGTTAAGAATGATGTCAACTCCTAAATCCTGAGGCATATTTCCTGCTAGGTAATACTTAACCACTCAGAGATGCCCTTTTCATATTCTACTCCCACCCTTACTTACATATAATAGGCTTCATAAGCTGTAGACCATCCAAATCTTGAATGAAACAGGGATCACTGCTTGGATCTTTTCCCTGCTGCATGCTGTATGTACTTATTTGTAATGTATTGGGAAGGAGTTTTACACTCATGGGACACCATCTCTTGAGTACTCTCTGCAATCATACAACCTCTTAAATTCATGAATGCTGTCTCCATTAACCATGTCCTTAGTCAATCTGTCCCAGTCACCACTCTTATGCTATAAAAGTATTTCTTTACATCCTTATTTGCAAGTTTCTTACTTAATTTCACTCATGTCCTCTGATTGTTCTATCCCTACATCTCTCAAAGAACTGTTCACTATCCACAGCACTGATCTCTTTTCAAAACTTAAGAGGTGGGTAAATTTACAGCCTTCAGCCTGGCTCTGTAACTTAACTCACTTCATTCTGGTACCATCTTTGTTACCCTCCTCTGGACCTTCTCTACGAGCTTTTTTTGCTTCTTTAGGTGTAGTGACCAACCTGAGTAGTATATTCAAGTTCTGGCCCTATGTCAGATATGAACAGCTTGCTGAATATTTCCTTAAACATTTACATGAAAATTATTCTGATATTTGCCAGCATACAGTCTGTCTCCTTAACTTTTCTCCTAGTATGGGAATCTGGCAACAGGTTTGAGATGATGTCTACTCCCAAGTCTTTCACAGAATCCTGAAGCTTACTTCCTGGTAGGTAATATAAAATAATCATAATGAAGACGTCTTTCACTGTGTCCCATCCATATTACATACTTTATATTTGCACAGGTTGAAATTCATCAACTACACTTCAGACCACCTTTTGAGACAGTACATGTTTGTGTGTGTGTATGGAAGGGGTGCTACACTATGAGCTTCTGCTCTGAATATCTATCTTTTCACTGCTCCATATCTAAAAGGAAAGTTAAATGGCTTACCGTTCATCTTAGAACAGTTATAACAAAACAAAAAGAACACTACAAACATGGATACTTTAGGTTTCCATTATAACAGTTCATAATGGTATGCATCATTTTATGGACAGAGCATATGATATGATTGAGATAGATATCTCATGCAAAGTGTTACAATTATACAATATGAGCTTCTGCTCTGAATATCTATCTTTTTACTGCTCCATATCTAAGAGGAAAGTTAATTGGCTTACTGTTCATCTAAGAACAGTTATAACAAAGCAAAAAGAACACTACAAACATGGATACTTTAGGTTTCCATTATAACAGCTCATAATGGTATGTATAATTTTATGGACAGAGCATATGATATGACTGAGATAGATATCTCATGCAAAGTGTTACAATTATAAGGTATGAGAGGAGAGCTAAGCGATGCAGAAAAGATTTTAACAGAAGAGGAAGGTGTGTGTATTAGTGTGAGGGAAAGAGGGTTAATTCATCTAGAGTATGTGATGCCACCATAAATTGTTTAATCTGTTCCTGGATGGGTGGTGAGAGAGACTTTTGAGAGGGTTTTGGGGAAAGGGGTGGGGCCTAAGTGGTGAGTCAGTCGTTCTTTACAGACAGCACAGCTCTAGTGGCAGTTCCAAAGTGAAGCCTGAGATGGTAGTGTTACAATCTAGGAGTAGGGTGGCAGAAGGAAGTTCGGAGTTAACGTGAAAAAGAGTAAGGTAATGAGGCAAAGCATGGGAATGAGATAGGATGGTTTTTGAGTTAGAATGAGGTGGACATAAAGGAAGTGGAGTATTTCAGAGGCTAGGGAAAGGACATGGCAATGAATGGAACCATGGGGGCCTGAAATGAGAAGGGGCTATGATCCCAGGTAAATCGAGGAGTGTGTAGAAAGTGAGGTTGAAGTCTCTTTAAGCAGAAATGGGAGTGCTGCATGGATATGAGTCTTGGGCTCTGAATAGCCTCCATATCAGGCCCTCAGTTGCTGCTGCCTTTCCAAAAAAAGGGGAAAAGGGAGGATGTGTTAAAAAAAAAAATGCCTGAGAACAAGTTTTATGAGGTGTGCTGGTCTTTTAACACCCTCATGCTTCATGATATGACTTTCACATCAAAGTCTTGTCTCATCCAGTTTGCACCTGACATGACAGTCACGTCACTAAAAACAAAATAAAAGTCAACTTTAATCGAGTAATTCCAATTCATGAATGAAATTTTGGTGCATCATTCGGCAAAGCCTTCTCTCTCATGGTACTCTAACTCTAGTGGAAAAAATTATGAAAATCCATAGAAGTAAAAGTCACTAGTTTGAACACTAACAAATCACCAAGAGCAGTTCTCTTTGTTTACACTCGCTTGATCAATCAGAGCACCTTACACACACATGATCATATCCAGTCAGAGTCGAGTTCTCTCCTCTGTTAATAAAATACCAACTTTGCTATGCTTACACTGTGCACATATTCTTATTGATCTGCTGATTTCTCAATCCTACTGTAACTGTTTTTCTAATCTTGTGTGGGATATGGCCAACTAATGCATCTAAGTTACTTAGGAAAAGCTTCTCTTTGGATGGAAAACTACTAGTGTTGAAGCGGCTGGAAGCTGGTGAGCACTGGGTTGATGTAAGTGATGCTTTCCAAATGGCTTCATCAATGGTTAGAACTATTACTAAAAATGCAAGCAAGATGAAAGCTTCTGCCATGAAGAACATGAAGTTAACAGCAATGAAGGTGACTCATTCAAGGAACAGTTTGTTCAAAAAAATGGGAGGTAGGTTAAGCAAAGCTTAAAAGTAAGGAGCACTTGGCAACACTCAATGTGTGTTACCATACCCTTCCACTTCACTTCTCTAATCACCCCAACTTTCTACTTACTCACTCCATATTCTAAAATGTTATGAAATGTAATGTTGAAGGGATACACTGTTGCTCATTTTTACCTTCCTCTCACTCACTGCATCTTGCCAACACAGCTTATCTCCTACTATAATCATTTTTATTCTTCAAATGATATTCATTCAAGATACAATATTGTTTATTGCTTATTTGGTAATCATCAATTAGTAAAGATATGTTACTGTAAAAATCTGAATTTACTAGTTCCTGCAACCCTCATCTACAATGCTGTATTCATCTCATAGGTGAAAAATAACATAATCAGGAACACATTTCCATGTATGCAATGGCATAATGACCACATAGAGAGCTGTTTCAATTTGTGCTCCATTTTCTGGGAACATATCCTGAGTGCTAATTGGGATACTATTGTACAAGGAAATCCTATGAGGCATACATCATAAGTGCATTAGTTATCACTCAGCAGCCCTGCCAAAAAGTGCTGTGTGTAAGCCCTTTAAAAATTCTATCTAGTCTCCCTCACACACCCCCACCCTCCATTGTACAGTAATATTTGCCTGTAACCTGTTTGTAAAGTGTTTGTAAACTGTCTCTTGATGTTATTATACTTTGTCGCTGTCTCCTGCGTTAGCGAGGTAGCGCAAGGAAACAGACGAAAGAATGGCCCAACCCACCC
>JAUTXX010149068.1:3828-15731 GCA_032273605.1 Panulirus laevicauda | reverse complement strand
CTCACTAACATGATCATTAACTGCTTTTCCATTATATTAAGCCACCAAAATTGCCATGTAGTCATTTTGATAAGACGTTGGGAGGGCATTTATGTTTATTTTCTCCTAATGTGAGACATTTTTGGGTTCCATTTAGTTTCTGGGGGCAGCGTGACCAAGTGGAACATCTAGTCACTATTTTACAGTTCTAACTAGATATTCTACACAGTTCTGATTAGACTAAACATCCGCATCTGTGAATACCGCGAACAAACTATAATACTCAAAATTTCAACTATGAAATAAACTCCACTTGTTCCCCTTTGCTTCGAGGGCTCTGGATATTTGAAGGGCTTGACGTGGGTCTGCTTGATTTTTCCACTGTAAAGCTGATCTTAAGAAATGGTGTAGGCGAAATCGTAGTCTTGAAAGAGACACGTGTTAATCTGACTGGCAAAAGTTTTTTTTTTAATGGACACTTGCGACATTAGTGTCTGCGACAGGACAGGTCGAAAGTAAGTGCGACTGATGGTGACCACTGCTTTGATCAGTAAGAGGTCTCCTGTTTTATGTACCAACTTCCTATGGCTCTCACTGATCATAGGGAACCTATTGCTCAGCTCAATACGGTTGCCAGGCACTTACCTATGACCTCTTTATGGGAAGGGAGTTTTACAACTATTCTATATTGTAGTTATATACAATAGAAATGTTTCTTTACATACTTATCCTCAAGTTTCTTATTTTCATGTCTTGTTGATCTATCCTTGAATCTCATAGACATCCTTTTCTAACACAGCTTAAATTTATGGATGACGTCTGCATTAAACATGTCCTCAAAGAATCCATCATTTCACTTGAGATCATATCTTGTTCATATTTAAATTTGCTCAATGTAAGGACTCTTTTAACACATATATAAGTTGCATTTCTGTCAGTCTACTATGGTCATCATCTTCCAAGTTGGTTTTGGTTTTCAGCATAGCAAGTTGTAAGACAGACTTACTTCAGCACCATATGGAATAGAATTCAGCAAGACCCTTAGAAGAATGTTTAACATGACTCATCAGGGACTGAGAACCTTATATCTGATTTTCATTTGAATGTTTCTGTAGTTCCATGTATTTTTCTTGTTTCTTCAGGAATGACATTGAATAACTTTTCCACCTTTTCACTGGACTCAAATATTTTTGTATTTTTTTTTCATATTCCAGGTTATTGTTGCAGGTTTGAAGGTTTTGTATTTTGCTTATGAAGATATCATTAGATCTGTTAAATGTTTCTTGATGCCCTCAGTTTGCTGCTGAGCATAGATTATTCTCATTTGTTTGACTTGACTATATTATACTGTATTATTCAAATTTACTTGTCTGCATGAAACATTTTCATCAGCTTCCTGTCCCTTACTATGAAAGTTTGGCTTTGTTGTAGCCCGAGTATATACTGTATTCAAATGCTACTCATCACCAATGTAAGTAACATTTGACTATTGATATCCCATCTTCAGAAAGAAAGGGTTCTTTTGAATAGTAAGACAAAAAAATTATTTGTCTTTTAATTCTGTTGAATAAGGCTGCTTTGGGAGCATAGTGAATATCTAGAATAACAGTCAGTGGGTTAATCATTTGTCCTATTTTATTTTAGAGCAGTGTTGTGTTAGGTTTTGCATTGCTGTTGATGATGACCTCATTTTGTATTTGCAATATGAACATTAACCTTACTCCACTCTATTTTTTCAAAATTATGATTCAAGTTACACAATTTGCTCATCCTCTTCTTGCAGTATTCTGATTGTCCTCATCTATTTCTGATGCGTAGCTTGTAGTTACTTCTGTGATGTAATCTAAGATGCCTGTTTTGTTAATTTCAATGTTAGAAATGCAGTATCATTTGTAACAAGAATTTTATTTGTGATATTTTTGTCTTAATCTGTGGTTGATGTAAATTAGGCAAAATGTCTTGCAATTACTCATAATCTTTTTCAAATGTCCCATTTCATCTGCTGAATTACACTGAATATCTTACAGTCACTTGTAGTTTTTTTCAAATGTTCCTTTTCATCTGTTGATGCACTCTACTTCGTACTGTTCTTAGTTTATACCTGCATTCATAATCTGCTCTTTATTTTTTTCCAGGTCAACAAAATGGAACTTGAGATCAGCTAACTAAATTATAATTATCTCTTGATAATACTTCTTAGTAACTCCTCTGCTTTTTGTTAGCATCTCGTTAAACTCTCGCATTTAGTTTTAGGTGCTTCTGTTGCTTTGCATTTTCTTTGGATTACTTTCATTCATTGATTTCTTTCTAACCTGTTGTTGGCATAAAATGCCACACTGCATTGTTTGAGTGTACCTCTATTTGCTCTGAATATCATGATTTTCTAAGTTTGTTGGTATGGTCTCACAGAACTTACTGAAAGGAAAACAGTAAAAGGTACAGGGAGGAAAGATATGCCATGGTATAGAGACACAGATGGATTTGATTAGGGATAGGAATATTTCAAATTAAGGTGTCAGAATAATGATTTTGGATGCAATGTGGTAGAAGCATTTTGTGATGGATATAATACAGATTTAGACACTGATCTCACTTGATGAAGCAACTTGATGTGATCAGCAAAAAATTGAAAAGCATTTTTAATAAATAAGTATAGAAGCTTCACCCACATATGGCATTCTGTCCCCAAACATACAATGTCTCCTTGTCACACATAATGCTTGATGATGTTTAACTCAACTCGTTCTTCATAACTCTAGATTTTCCTGCAGTGAACACTGTGCACTAGCCTTGCCTTTTGGTAAATTATTAGGAGCAATACATAGTAGAAGGTAGGTACATCAGGCAGGAGCATTTAATAGAATAACAAGCTAGAAGTAGTAGTTAGTAGCAGTAGGTGGGAGTATTAAGTAGAAGTAGCAGGTTGGAAATTAGGCAAGAACATTTGCACATACATTAGGTGGAAGTAGTTGGTAGGAACATTGAGTAGGAGCCTCTGGAAACACCACTGTAGTTACCTTTCACCAAAGGCCTGTTAAGCGTGAGGCTCTAAAGGCTAGGAAGCAGAACTGGAGTTCACCAGAAATGAAGACTTTTTCCCCTGGCCACCCCCTTGAAGGAGTTCCAGGAGGGACTGGGCATCAGTGATGTAGATAGGCAGATAGATAAAAGTCCATATTGCACTTAAAATGGCATGGTTTGAGAATGTTTACATAGAGTGATGTTCTGTACTTACCTCATCCATTCTACTGAATTAGGAATGGAGTAACGATGATAGGTGGATAGTAGATAGATGAATAAAGTATACAGCCATTTATGAATCAGTTGTTGTTTTTCCCTGAAATATATTATTAAAAGTAAATAATTTCTAATATGATGCTAACTAATGTGAATGTGACATTTCTTTGTTCCTGTTGCTACCATTGAAAAAAGAAAATTCTAATTGTGTTGTAAACTACTTGAAGCTCAAGCAGATGTTGGAATGTTTTATTATTTAAGAAAAAGTGTGTGGAAACTAGGGCATTTTTCTTAGTAGTTTTCAGCTTGCATATCTCTACACCGTATTCTTACAGTCACTTGGGAGAAAACTATTTTTTGGATGTCTAGGTAATCTATTTCTCAAGGTACTGCAAAATTTATTTCTTAAAAATAGTAAAGTACTGGCATCATAAACTTCAGTTGTATAATAGATACTGGGAGTATGGTGTTTAATAGAAATGGTAATACAGAACTTGTGTTGCAGGAAATTTCTGAGAACAAACAGTCAGCGTAGTGCAGGACATGGCATCAGGGGCAGGAAAACAAAGCATTCAGTATGACTTCTCCAAGGTGCTACCTCTCATCGTCACATTGCAGGTGAGCATGGCTGATGCATCACATCCATGGTCAAAGTACTGCTTGAAATCACAACATTTGAGAGATAAATCTATACTAAAATGAATCCTTTTAATGCCTTAACATCTTCAGATGGATATTTCCATGAGGTGAGTGATCTCTCTAAAAAGATATTCATGCATTGAGCATCACACCTCAGTTTTAAAGTCTGTACACCAAGCTTGGGAGGTGGTTGGTTGAAGTAGCTGTGCATGATAATTTTTTTCCAGCATTCAGTCATCCTCCGGCCATACCAATGAGAGCACATATTTAGGAGTTTTCCAAGAAGGAAATAGAGCAGATTTTTAGCTAGATTTAGAGGACCAAGCAGATGACCCTGAATTGTTTAATGGTGATCTGTGTTATCATGGTATGGAATGTGATTTTATGGACACTGGCTTTTCTGGTACTGAAAGTAAATCAAAATGAGGCAGGAATAAAGGCACTGTTGCCTGTGCCTACATATAATGTGAGATAAAACATAATAATGATCAGTAATCAAAACTTTGGTGTGAGTAAAATGAACGAAATGTGCACATTGGCAACATACCTGATACTGAGGCCTCACTCCTGATTCTTTGTGCATTTATTCAGAAACATCTGCACATTATAAGAATGAAAGTAATGGACAAAATATTCTGAAGTTACTATTTTTTCATTTTTGGGTAACCCTCTGTGAAACTGTAAGGTTGAAAATTTCTTTAACCCTTTAGTAAGAGATTTTCAGCCATTAGAGAAACCCTTCATCACACCTTAGCAAATCATACTAACAGCCTCCCTTGTGGCATCCCCAAACCATACTTAATTATATGGGATGCTTCTTGTCATGTTACAGATTTGTTGTACATTTAGTTGTGCTCCTCTATGGTCTCCCACACCCATGAAGGTAAGACCTTGAAATCTTAACATGCACTAGTTGAATAGGTGTTCTTTATTAAGAAATGAGTGACACCATTTATGTAGACTCTTTTGCTGAGTCCATCTCCTTGAGGGAATCTCTATATGGAATGGGCATCAGAGATGTAGATTGAAAATGATGAGAAAAAAAATGCCCACAAAGACTGCCAGTTTCATTGGAAGCATACTCATCCCATTAACTTACAGCTTTTTTTTTATAGGCATGAATTACAAAGTTTTAGAATCACAAAAGTATACAGTACAGGGATAAGGGAGAGAAATACAACCTGTATGCACATATTAAAAGGTAACTAAGAGAAGCAGGAGCCACATTGCTCATCTTCATTCTGATGGTCTATTTGTGACACCACCCTTTTAGTTCCCACTCTTCCTTACAACTTACAAGATATACTCAACAAACATATACCTCTGTGTGTTTTTTGGTGAAAGTGAAGAGGAGTTGCAGAAGGTTGTAAGTGTGTTTTATGATCTGTGTAAGCTGAGGTTATTGTAGATAAATGCAAGTAAAAGTACAGTAATGGTGTTTGAAAGGAAACAGTGAAAGTACAGATTTTGCAAAACCATGTAGAGTGAAAGAAGAAAGTGTACTAAACTGTGTCTTAGATACAGGGAGATACTGGAAGAAGTGAGAGAATGTAATATTTGGGAGTGGTCATGGGTAAGTTTGGTGATATGGAAGAAGAGGTACGGGAGAAAGCAGTACATGGTAGAAGAGTCATTGGGTCCCTTAATAGAATAATGAAGGGTGGAGGTATAATTGTATTGTGTAAGTGCAGCTGAAACATGGACATGGAATGGTCAAGAATCCAGGCTGTGGAAATGAGTTATTTGAGGGGAGCATGTGGTATGACTGGAAGGAATGAAAAAAGAAATGAGGGGTGCATGAGAGATGCAGCATGGCAGGGAAGGCAAAGGAAATGAATTGTGGAGTGGTAGAGTGGATAAAATGTAATACTTTGAGGCGGTTTGGGCATATAGAAAGAATACAAGATGAGGAATTTACAAGGAGAGTGCATGATAGTACAATTAAAGGGGCTGGTATGAGAGGAAAACACCTGTGACTTGGGGAAATAGAGTAGAAGAATACTGTATGGAGAAAAGTGATGGAAGAATGCAGGGAATAGTGTATGTGAGGAAGGCATGTAAGGACATGGATAAGTGGAGACTCCCTTAATGGGAGTTTCCAGAGGGAACAGGCATCAGAAATGGATAGATATACAACATTCAGCCAATCCTCAGGCACCTCACCATGAGCCATACATAAACTGAAAATCAAAACTAACCTGTCAACAAAACATATATGTGTATATTTTGTTGCTTAATGTTCCAGGAGGCCATACAGTTTTTTTTTTATATATGTTGCAGAAGCATCTGGACTCTGTGACTACTGAACATGGTAGTGGATGGACCCTGCAGCCAATCACACCTATAAAGACAAAGGTGAGTGTTTGAAATTACTTAATTGTGCTGAATGGGCAGGAAGTTCAATGCTCATATGTTTCTGTCCTAAACTTTATTATTGAATATCTTTTGTTCTTCCTGTGTACAGTACAACATTGCCTTCATACCCACCTTTATAATGTAAGTTATTGCATTCATTCATTCAGAAATCTCTTATTATGGATGCATTTTTTTACTATTTTTTCTAAAGTTTCTTGCTGATCTTTATGGTATTGATATCTTGTTTAACTCTGATGATTTCAGTAACCTGTTCAACCTTGATATTGGTGTTTTGTTTAGAAACTTGAAAGTTTTCATTACATCTCCTTTTTTTTCTGTTTACCATTGTGGGCAAATTCCTTTCCAGTAACCTCATCATGTAACCTAGCTTCTTTATGTCTTTTTGTTGCCCTCCAGTGAACCATCTCTGCCAGGATTAATATTTCCTCATGTACAAAGGTTTAACTTCAGATGTTTACTCTAATTTCAGTGTCATAAATTCTTTAGCTATATATGTGTTCACTTCTTCATTGATGAACCAAAACACAGTTTTGATATTACTCAATAGATAGTTTGACTTCTTAAAAGCTCTCTTAATGTGTTGTTTTGGCAACAGGCTTTATGATCTTGCATGCATGAGGAGCAGTTAATGAAGCAAAAGATTTAAGAGGGTAATTTTGTAAGGAATGATGTAAAAATATATGAGGAACTGAATAACAAATTCAAATGTTCACAGTGGAAGCCACTATATCCCCAACACCAGTGAGATGTAATGGGGAGGAGATTTTGGAAATCATAGAGACATCTAGAAAAGATATTGAGAGAATGTTAAAAGCACATGAACCATGCAAGGCTTATGTTACTGATGAAATTTCATTAAATGTGCTAAGTAGGTGTGTAGATGCACTGTATAGACCACTTGAATTATTTGTTCAAGAAGTCATTGGAGAGAGACAGTGTCAAAGGGAATGGAAAAGGGTAAACATTATACCTGTTTTTAAGAAAGGAGACTGGGAACTAGCACCAAACTACAGACTGGTCTCACCAATGAGTGTGGTGTGTAAGGTTTTAGAAAAGATTGTTAGAAAGCAAGTGGATGGCTTTTTGCAGAGCAGAATTTCCTAAGGAAGAGATAGCATAGTTTCAGGGAAAGATCATGTGTAACTAACTTAGTTTGATAAGAAAGTGAGCTCAGTCCTGGACAAAAAGGAAGGGTGGATTGTTTGTTTATGGATTGCCAGAAGGCATTTGATACTGTACCCCATAGGAGGCTGAAAATAAGCTGAATCACTCAGCAGGAATAAGTGGTAACTCCTTTGATGGATAGAAGTATCACAGTATGAGGGAACACAGGATGCATGTCAGAGGAGCCTTTACCAAATGGGTTGAGGTGACCAGCATAGTGTTTTATTATGTGTATATGCATAGGTGATTGAAGGTAAATGTGAGTAAAAGTAAAATGATGGTGTTTGAAAGGAAACATAGTGGGATTATATGTTTTCCAAAGCCCAACAGATTGAGAGAAGAAAGTGTGCTAAACTGTGCTATGAATATTAGGGCAGAAAGACTGGAAGAGGTGACAGAATTTGAGTATTTGGTAGCTATCTTTGGTAAGTTTGGTAATATAGGGGAGGTAAAGGAGAGAACAGTACAGGGCAGATGAGTTATTGCATCCCTTAATAGAATGATGAAGGGTAGAGGTGTAAGTATAGAACTGAAGAAAGGATTGAGGGACAGCATAGTCCTCCCATCTCTGACAATATGCAGCCAAAACATGGACATGGAATGAGTCACAGAAATCAAGTATCCATGTTATGGAAATGAGCTATTTGAGAAGAGCATGTGGTATGACTAGATTGAATGGAGAAAGATATGAGGGAGTGTATGAGAGATCTGGTATGGCAGGGGCTGAAAAAGAGGGCAAATGATAGTTGAGTGACAAGTTATAAATAAACTTAAGGCAGAACAAGGAAATTTTTTGGAAGGAGGTAAACAGTGTGAGAAAAACAAAATGATAATGGGAACATCGGTGAAAAGGGAAAATGGGGATGTGGTAACAGGTAGAAATGAGAAAGAGGAGCTGGAGCATTCTGAGGGTTTTTTAAATGTGTTTGATGATAGGTTGGTAAGTATAGGATATTTTGGATATGGAGGTATGGGAACTGAGAGAGTCATGTGTAAGATGAAGTGTGGCAAAGTAGCTGGAGTGCATGAATTTCTTAAGAAATTAGATGATTGTGTTATTAATTGGTTAGATAGGGTTTAGAATGTGCGTATAGCATATGACAAGGTGCCTGAGGATTGGTAGAATGCCTTATAGTGCCATTATGTGAAGGCAATGGAGACAAAAGTGGTTGTTTAAATTACAAAGTATGTTTGTTGAGTATAGCTGGTATAGCCTGAGTAAAGCTGGGAGAGTGGTGATTGAATGTATGGTGGCATGTACAAAGCTTCAGACTGGTTAGGAACCTTGTGCCTGCAGGAATGGTAGAGGATGTGAGAACCAATTTTTTTTTTTATGTGAGAAATACTAAATAGAAATAGAAACACATGCATGTGGCTTATGAATATGGAAAAAGCATGTGATAGGGTTGATAGAGATGATCTGTGGAAGATGTTGCAGATATATGGTGATTGAGAAAAAATCTGCTTGAAGCAATGAAGAGTTTTTATCAAGAGAATAAGGCATGTGTGCAATTAGGAAGAGAAGCTGAGTGTTGTATGTGAAAGTAGAGGTGTGTATATGTCTGTGATAACACCATGGCTATTTGATTTATTTATGAATGGCATGGTAAAGGAGATGAATGCAAAAGTCTTGGAGAGAGGAGCAGATATGCAGGCTTTGTGTGTGTTTTTGGGGGACGACATGAGTCACTTGGTGCTGGTGGCAGATTCTAAAGATTCTAAGATCATTGAGGAATGTGTGGAAAGAATGGTTATTACCTACCTGACTGGGCAAAAATAGACATGATTAAAGGTATACTAGTCACGGCAGTGTTGTATGGATGCCAGGCATAGGCTTTAGATGAGGATTTATGGAAGAGGGTCATTGTGTTAGAAATTAAATATTTGAGGACAGTAAGTGGTGTAAGAGGGTATGATCGAGTAAGTAATGATAGGGTAAGAGGAGCTTGTGGTAATAAGATGGGTAGAGCCGAGAAAGCTGAATATGGTGTGCTGATATGATATGGACTAATTGAGAGAATGAGTGAGGAGTGGTTGAAAAAGAGGATTTATGTGTCAGAAGAGAAGGGGACAAAAAGTGTGGGACCAAATTGGAGACTGAAGGACAGAGTTAATAAGATTTTGAATGCTTAGGGCCTGAATATGCAGGATACAGTGATTTGGGACAATGTGGTATACAGATGGTGAAGTGCTATCAGTAGACTGAATCAGGAGATACAAAGCAGGTGGAGAAAAGGTTTGTAGGTCCTAGTTGTGAATAGGGGGCTGTGTTTTTTGGTGCATCAGCCATGACAGCAAGAGAATAGATGTGAATGAGCGAGGCTTTTTCTTCTGTTCTTAGTGCTAACTTGCTACTGCAGGAAATGCTGAACAACTATGTAAGAAGAAAAATGATAATGATATTAATGATTATAATAATGAATTTCACCCATTGCTTTTGTTTAATAGATGTGTTATGCAGAGGAGGCTGAGTATATGTACAATGATCCTCCCACTGCAGAAATTGTTGATGAGGCTATTATCAAGACCAAAGACTTAGAATCACAAAAGGAACAACTGCTAAATGAACTCCAGAATATTACTGATCAGATGGCCCAAGAAAAGGTAAATGGTTTATTTTACTGTAATAGTACTGGATACAACTTTAAGATGGATGACAAAGTGATTATGGATAATAAAATATACATGTTACTTACAGTTGTTACTGGAGAGGATTTTGCCATTTGGTGTTGCATAATTGGTTTCTCCTCATAGCTGTAGGAGTTAAGCCTTGCCTACTTTTATAAGTCTGTTTTTCTTTGTACCTTATTGCATTATTTCATTGCAGTGTTCACTTCCAGTGTCTTGGTTGCACGCACAGCTGTAGTTTAGTCAAAGAAAAATGTTTGAACTAATGCAGAAATTGCTGAAGACATCCAGAAGGTAGCAGGTGATATGTTGTATTCCTGACAATAAAAAGATTTTGGTTCATTCTACTAAGTGCTTTATCTTCTCATCTAGGAAGTGAATTTTAGATTTCCATCAGATAAATGATGTTAACACATGAGGTTATTCCAGTAATGCTGTCACATTTCCCTTTCACCAAAAGTGGAGACATTGTTCTAGTAGTGGTCTCCACCTTCCAGTACTTCTTTTGTGATTTGTACCATACTTATGGCCATAATGATAATTTGAGAAGCTGTTCACCTCTTACAAAAATGCTAATACTTATGAAAACCATATTGTATTTTTTTGTTGTTAATTAAAACACTCAGAAAAATACCAATTTCATTACAAATACCAGATGGTACAAATGGAGTACCTCAAACATTAGCAGCAGAGTAGCATAACTTGTAGCACACATAAGTAAATTTTCAGTTGAGGTTTACGGGATATCATTTTATGTAGAAGATTGTTTTACTAAATTGTAACAAAAAACTATGAAAGAATCTTTTTTTATCTTTTTTAATACAGTGTACAAGAAATCTTAGGAGAGATGTAATGAAACAGTAAATACAGAGTACATTATAGTACATGTAAATGCATATAAATGTTATTTTGATATAGGTTAAAGAATGAATAACAAATTCTTACCAAGTCTGGTCCTGAAGCTTGTTTATATAAGAGATGGAATTAGGCAGGAGTGACTGGATCATCTGTGGATGAGTGTTGATGACCTTGTTGAAACTAGATGTGTAGGCTATCATGGCTTCTCATCTTGCTTTGGTTTGAACTTGAAGAATTGATCCAAATGCTCTGGGAAGAACTTTTTTTCTTTTGTTGATAAATTTCTTTATGATAATTAATGACATCAGTTATCAGCCAAGTAACTTGGGGACTGCAGTCTGTTGTAGGATAACCCTTTCTGAAAACAGTCATTGCATCAGTGATATGCCAGAAGGCCTCTGACATTTTTTTTTACACTCAATAGAACAATGTTTCAATAAGAACTTTAGTTAGGGTGTTGTATCAACAAGAAGAGTTTCTTCATTGGCTTGTGATTCTAGGTCCAATAAATTTTCATTTCACAAGACTCAGTGTCATACAGGCAAGTCCTCTATGTCAGTCTCATTCACTTTACCAAAGCCAACTCCTGCAGTTTTCATATTCTGTTGATTCCATGGGACATACATAAACCCTTGGAAGTCACAAACACTGTCAGGTGAAATTTTCATCCATACTCCTTTCATGCATGACAAGATACCTTCATTCCATGAACCATGAATTGCTTGATTGTTGATTTAATTGAGCCATCAATTGCTGAGATCAGCTAAGAATAGGTGGCATGAATAGTACGGCTTGAATGTCACAATCCTGCCCATAACCCTGGGCTGAATCAGTGCATTTGTTTATAGGCATAAATATAACTTTTATACTGGGATACATACCGTCAAGGGTGAGTAGGGGCATTGTCCAAGAGTAGCGAAATTTTGAACCATGAATTGTTGTTTGCACAATATTTCTTTCCAGTTCATACTGACAGCTTATCTAGAGATAGTTATGTTGTTATCTACGCCCTCTTGTTAGTC
>JAUTXX010148957.1:0-15731 GCA_032273605.1 Panulirus laevicauda | reverse complement strand
TATTTTGTCATGCATCGTGATATCCAGTAAATTTTCATGTGGTATTATTTTTCCTTACAGTATCTAATACTGGGATTGGCATGTACTATTATAGCATTATTGTAGTAGGAAGACACTTTGTACTAATCAGGAAATTGTTTGATTTGATAATCACTGAAGTTTTAATCACTTTTCATTGTACTTTCTATGTTTTTTTGAGTAAGAAAACTAGATTGCTTTTCAAGCTATTGTTGGCATTAAATGCTAGTGAAGCATATAAGGGTATCAGAGCTGTACCACTGATGTGTGTACAGTTTCAAGGATCAACTCCAGACATATGTAATGCACTGAAGCTTTACTAGAGATGTTATGGGACATTTAAGCTTTCTTATCCTGTGGAGATTTACAGGCTGTACTAAAATGCTGTTGTTCTCTGCATTAAAGTAAACCTGATCCTCTTCAAGCCTGCCATAGGTGAATATATAAACTGATGTCTCATTTTTCTCCTAATCTGACCCCTAGCCTGCAATTATGATGTTAAGTATTATTAGATACTGATGCACATAAGTGTAATTTGGCTTTTTTTTCTACCAAGAAATTTCTCCTTGATGATTGTGAGGCACATGATTTGATCTCTTGCTTGACTTCTTGCTCTTTCATAAATAAAGGAGGATGCAGTGATTACTGATTTGGATAGGATATTAGTAATAGTTGGTAGTCACCAACCTGAGTATTGGGAAAGTTAGTAATAGCTGAGTAGTGAGCCATTTTTCTGTGGTTGTCAAGTTTCACTTTTCTGACTGTGGTAGCTGTCTCTTCTTTTTACCTCACCCACCCGTGGACTATTAGCATTCCGTCTGTAAACATAAAATCTCTTGACAGTGCTTAACTCAGCTCATTCTTCATAACTATAGATTTGCCTGATGTGAGCACTGTGTGTTAGCTCTCCCTTTTGGCAAATCGATAGGGGCAATAGATAGTAGAAGTAGATGGGAACATTAGGCTGGAGCATTAGGTAGAAGTAGTTAGTAGGAACATTAGGAAGGAGCATTAGGTAAAGTAGTGAATAGAAACATTAGGTAAGAGCCTCTGCAAACAGTGCACTAAAGTTGCCCTGTGCCAGTAGCCTGTTGAGGGTGAGGCACTGAGGGCTAAGGAGCGATGGGAGCTCACTAGTTGTTGAGAGACTATTATTTTGGCAACCTTCTTGAGGGAATACCAGTTGGGAACAGGTGTCAGAAATATAGACAGGTAGATTTTACAAAGATTATTTATTTCTGTGAGATATTCTATCTTAAATGCAGTTTGTGAATGCATATGTAATATCTTCATACAGTCATTTTATGTATTGATCCATAATTATGTCTTATCTATCATTGTTTCAGTGAATATTTGCCTGACCATACTCTTTTTTATATTTCAACTTAGCATAGTCATGTTTCAGTGTATCTAAGAGTTGCTGTTTAAGAAGTAGCTGGCTTTGACTTAATTTTTATCTTTTAGCATCCCTCTACAACCACACACTTGTCTGTAATAGGAAGTCTGTAATAGGAAGTGTGAAGTAATTTGATTGCTTGTTGAGTTTTACCTTATTCTAGAATTATCACCCACTTTCACAAACGATTTGATTTATTTTTTTTTATTTCAAATCATGTAAAGATGACAGAAAGAGTCTGTACTTTAGACTGTTCCATGCATCCATGTGATCCTATTTGATTAATGTTTTTTGCATTTTACTGCACATGTAGAGCATTGTGGGGGATACAGAGCCTCTTTTCCAGAGATACTGTATGTTTCTTCATACTCCACGTTGTCACCTGTTTTACTGCACATACTATTTCTTTGTTTTTTTGTTTTACTTTAGAATGTGAGCACATTTAAAAGAAAGAAATGAGACTATATTGTAATCATTGACATTCTAAAAGATAGTTGTTCCATTTTTAACATTATATAATTTTTGAAAAGTTTTTGCTTTTTGATTCAGTCAAAGGTCTTTGTATGGCTCAGCTGTTAGGCAATCCTTTAATAGTTTGGAAGTAAACAGCCTGTTTGATATAGTTTACTTCTTCAATTAGCTTATTTTAGTAAGCCAATGCCGTCACTAACATAGTAATGGTTATTTTGCTCTTTGTATGAAATATTCATAAACATATATAATTCATTCTAGATTTGTGCGTAAACTCGTTGACCACCTTAAGGAACCACTAATTCGAGAAGCTGCTGCAGACTGCATCCACGAAATCATCACAAAAGGCATGGATCCTGTCACCAAAACACAGCTCATTGAGTCCTTTGTCACAGTGTTGGATCAAGCAGGTGTTTTGAAACCAATAGATGTAAGCATTCTGTACTCTTTCCTTACTTACTGAAGTCTGGGTTGATTGCTTTGCTTTAGTTTACTTAATAGTTAACCTCTATATTTTGTTTGTACATTAAGCTTTTTAACCTTTTCACTTTGGCCTTCTGAATGTCTATGTACACTTTATATATAGGGCATCCAAAAATATGGGAAAATATATCTTGGTAAGCTTGTTATTATGATTAACTAGAACTTATTTTCTAAATGAAATTATTTACAAGTCAACCTGTGAGACATTGTTTATTTGTTTGCAGCCATTATCTTCTGCTACCTTACTGCCAGGTTTATCAGGGACTTCGGGAATAGTTTTGGGCATATTTAGTGAGGTTTGTGGTGTTTTTGGAAGTGTCTTTGTCACAAACACATATGATTACGAATGGTTTTCATCGGTAAAATCTGTTATCTTGTCGTAGTGATACTGCTTCAAAAGTTATTGCCTAGAATTATAGTGCAGATTTCCTCTAGACTTCCTTGATATCCCTGCATATACTGACCAGTTTATGGGAAAGTTTTGGGAGAAGTCTCTTTCTTACTTGTTAGCCATTTCCCACATCAGCAAGTTAGCACAGGAAAAGATGAAGAAAAGGCCTCATTCACTCACATGCACTGAAATCACAACCCCTTATCCAAATCTATGCCACACAGACCTTTCTGTTGTTTACTGCAGCAGCCTCACATTCCCTGGTCTAGTGCATTGACAGCATGCACATTATGTATCCCATATTGCTCCACATCACTATATCTTTTGCATGCCTTTCACCCTCCAACATGTTCAGACCCTTAGCATTCAAAATCTTTTTCACTCCATTCTTCCATCTCCAATTTAGTCTATGCCTGCTCTATTCCATTCCACTTTTGACATGTTTATGCTCTCTTTCAATTTCTCTAGTCTCATTCTCTCCATATGGCTAATCTATTTCAGCACACCTCTTCAGCTATCTCAACCTACTTTTTCCTATAACCATACCTCTTTCTTACCTTGTTATTACCTACTCGATCAAACCACCTCACATCACACATTGTCCCCAGACATATCATTTGCGACACATCCACTCTTCCCTGTACATTCTTATGTATAGCCTATGCCTTGCATCCACAAAACAGTGTTGGGACTGCCATCCCTTGAAACATACCCATTTTTGCCCTCCCGTATGATAACCTCTTTTTCCAGGCATTCCTCTGTGCTTCTTGAAACTTTGCCCCCTCATCCATCCTGTGACTCCCTTCCATTTCCATTGTTCCATTTGCTGCCATGTCCACTATCATGTGTCTAAAACACTTGACTTCTAGATTTTTTCCATTCAGACTTGTACCCAACTAACCTGTTCTTCTTTCCTGCTAAACCAAGTAACCTAGCTTTTGTTTGCATTTACTCTTGACTTACTCCTTTCACATACTTTCCCAGACTACGAAAAATGTTACAGAGGTGTATACGCCCAGCTGTAGCGAACAGAAAAAATTACTGAGACATATGTGACACAGTTGCAGTGAAAAGGTTTTTATGGGGATTTAGAAAATCTGTTTGAAGTTAACCCCCAGACCCTGGGGATATGGGAGAAAAACTACTACCATATTCAGTGTGTATTGTGGATGATATAAAAAGGCAGGAGTTGGGGGATGGAAACCCTCCTCTTCTTGTATTTTGATTTCTAAAAGATGGAACAGAAATAGAGTAGCAAAGAGTGCTTATCCTCTTGGAAAGCTCTGGCTATGGTATTTGAATGTGTGTGGATGTAACCATGATGGAAAAAGGGAGAGAGAGATAGGTTAGGGAAGGGAACCAGGGTGTTCTTGGTCTGAGTGTAAAAAGCTCAGTGGGAATTAGGGAGAATGGTCTTGGAATGTACTGGAAGTAAAGTTTAGGTGTAGTGAGAGAATAAGAGCAAATGAGGAAGGTGGCATTTTCGCTGAAGGAGATCTGGGAATTTGTGAAAGAGTGTAAGGAAGTGAGCCCAAGACTTGAATGAAAGAGTGCAGTGAAGTGACCCCAAGACTGATGTGGATGAAAGTGAAAGTGGGTTGTCTGAAGTGGACGATTGTTAGTGCTATAATACCTGGTAGCAAGAGGAATGAGGAAGAAAAGTGAGTGTTCTGGGAGAAGCTAACTTAGTGCATCAACAAAATTGATATGAAGGATTGAGTAATGTTGATAGGTGATTTGATTGCAAGTGTGGGTGACATGGCAGTTGAGGGTATGTCTCAGAGCATGGGGTACCTTGTGTGAATGAATATGGACAGCTTGTGGAATTTTGTGATGAAAAAGAACTGGTGATTGGGAATACCTGGCTTAAAAAGAGGGACATACATAAGTTTGAATGAATGGGTGGGGCTGATAATAATGGGATTAAACAGGCATTCAGGGAGTCCTCTTATACCTTCCCTTGAGCAGTAGCTATCTGTCTATATCTCTGACACCTGTTCCCTTTAGGAACTTCCTGGAGGTGGTGGCCACAGCAAAAGAGTGTCCAAAACTGGTGAACTCTAGTGCTGCTTCTTGTCCTATAGTGTCTGAATGGCCTCAGAACAGGAGCAGTTGAACCATGGATTAGAAGAAGTCTTAATAACACTGTCACCCCATTTCTTGAGAAATTCGACTACAGTCCCATCCATGCAGCTGCTTTGTCACATTTCACCTTTGGCAAGGCTTTCACAACCGCTTCTTTTTTGTCTTTACCATTGATTCTTGTTCCACGTACCTCCATATCTCAAACACCCTTTTATATGTCACCCTATCGTCTAACACTTCCACGTTCTTTGAAATTGCTCCATCCTCTCTTTACCTTTTCCTTGCCCTTTACCACTTTGCTGTCGAATCCCCACACTGATGCCCCTATTTCTCTTGTGTGATGAGAACAAGAGAAAGGGGGTATCAGTGAGGGAAGGTAATGGGGAAGAGGTCACAGGTAAGGAAGAGGTAAAGAACAAATGGAGTACTTTGAAAGACTTTTAGAAGTATTGATGATAGGGTGATAAATGTGAATGTTTAGGAGGAGGAATGTGGAGCAAGAGAGACTCTTGAGAAATGGTTTGTGAAAAAAGAAGTGGAGAAAGCCTTGCATAAATTGAAGTGTGGCAAAGCAGCTGCAGTGGATATCAGGATTTTCAATGTTATGGATAGCTTAAGGTGAGGAGCAAGAGGACTAGGAGAATGCCTGTGTAGTATTTAATAAAAGGGGAAAGAGAACAAAAGTGATTGTTTGAATTATGGAGAGTACCTGGTAATGTAGATGGGATATTGGTGACTGAGAGAGTGGTGGTATGCACGACCATCAGATTAGGAAGGAGTAATGAGGCTCTAGTAGTGGTAGAGGATGAGTAGGCTAGTTTATTTACTTTTAAGAATTTGTTAAAGATATAACTAGAAAAAGATGATTTTTTATATGGCATTCATGGATCTGGGAAAAGCTTTTGGCATTAATGGAATTAATTTGTAGAAGTGTTAATAGACAGAGTAAGGTATGTTTGTGAGAAGGAAGGGAAGAGTGTGACTGGCTCCAGGTGAAGGTGGGTCTGCTGCAAGGGTGTATGATGTCACTGTAGCTGTTTAATCTTTTTAGGGATAGGTTGTTAAGGGAGGTAGATTTGAAGGTTTAGGAAAGAATGGAATGTCTGCAGTATGCAGGAGTGAGGCCTGGACAGTGAGTCACTTGCTTTTTGCAGATGACACAGCTTTGTTGGTAGACTTAGTGAAAAACTTCAAATACTGGTGCATGAGGTGTTGAGAGTTGTGCAGGGTGGAAGTTGAAAGATTATGTGTATAAAAGTAATGTAATGAGGTTCAGTAGTGGGGAGAAAAGGGTTGGGTCAAGTGTGAGCTTGAATAGAGAACCTGGAGAAATTTTTTTTCATAGATAGTAGTGGACTTATGCTTTTTACTGGTGTGGTCAGTGATGATGAGGTGTGAAAGATAATTGCGTTGGCACAAATACTTAGAAATGTGTAAAAGTGGCATATCATGTATTCCGAATCACTGCCCCTTGTATGAGTTCCATTTGTTTTTCAGTTAAATATTTATCTTTTCAAATATTAATCATTAGATGTAATTTCTTGTATCATCAAATTTACAGGATGATGACTCAGACTTCTTGGTCAAGCTTGCTCGTCTCATCAATGGGATTGGAGTGCAGCTCATTCAGTCTTGGCAAAAGTAAGTTTTTGTTTGTGTGACCATAGCTTTGTGATCCTATTTCACTTCCCTCCTTGCAGTTCTTCTTCTTCTTCTTCAGGATATTTCCTGATTATTCCCCAAACATTCTGTTGTTGATCATATCCACACTTTTAAGGTGAAGATGCAATAATGTTGCCTAGAGCATTTGCCAAGGTCATATTTTGGTTTTGGGTGTGTTATAAGTGAAGCTTGTTCAGTTTGCTTGAAATGAAAAGAAACATAGAATTTTTTTCAATAATTCCAAAATTCCTTTTTTATCCATATGTAAGATAGTTATATTAGTTATCACTTAGCTTTTAGCTGACCTAACCAAAGGCTATGTGTGAGCTTTTGCCATCATTTGGTGTCTTGTCAGCCAGTGTTGTCCATATATTAACTTTTCACATTTCAGTCTTCTCTGAAACTGCTGGGCCAATTTCAGACTAACTTAGCAGTGGCTGCTGAAACTGAAAACTTCAGATAACTGTAACTGTTTTGTTTTTAGGCAGAATTCACTTGGATTTGAACTTTAGGTACATTTTCATGGGTTATATGATATATGATTTGGGTGTTTGTTAAATTTTTGGTTTTGCTAACCATGCAGATTAAGTCTATTTTGTCAGAATTTAATGTTACCCCTCATGCCCAAGATGATTTGCAGTATGTTGCACACAAATTGAACAAAAGATTAGATGGTCAAATTTTCTGTTTTCTGTTATGTAATGGCATAACTATATTTAGAAGTTAAAAGAAAACAGCAATGAAAGTATGCTAACATGCCATAAATGGCTGTTTTAGAGTGGTGAAGTAGATACCTAGATCCTCTGGGGAGGTGCTATATAGTGTAAAACTCCCTCCCCTGCATTACAGATAGGTGTTACACACACACACACACACACATGCAGAGCATACACAGCAGACGGCATACATGAATTTATGAGAAGTTGTATGATACTGTAGTAGGAAATGTTCAAGAGATGTGCCCCATGAGTGTAAAACTCCTTCATGATACAACATAAATAAGTAACTGCACACAAATACACATGAAATTAAGCAAGAAATTTGATAAAGAGGATGAAAAGAGTACTTTCACATTATAAGTGTGGTGGATGAATGGAATAGAGTGACTAAGAACATGGTTAATGCAGGCAGTATACATAAATATAAGAGATTGTATGATAGTAAAGATTGTTTGTAAGATTGGGCTCCAGGGGTGTAAACTCCCTTGCCATGCAGTACAAATAGGTAATTACACTCACTCACATTGATATCTGTTGCAGAAAATGGAAGGCTAGGAGCCCACCCACTCCTTACCATATGTGGGCTGTATTCTTTCTTCTCCATCACCTAGATCCTGTCTTTCATTCCCTTCATTGTTTTTTTTAATACTTCCAGACCACTTTCTTTATCCATCTTTTCTCATCCTTGGGAGACCCTATGTTTATGTATACCCATGTTAATCATCATTTGGAATGTTAATGTGCTCTTCATACAAAAGTTTACACTGCTTATGAAAAGTCAACTTTAGCAAGGCTGTATTACTGATGATATAGTCTCGTCGAAGAACTTCTTACTCCAAAGGAGTCGTATTTCTCTGCAACTGGAAGTAGTACATCCTTGGGCTGTAGGAACCTTCAGAAAGAGGTCCTAGGTAACACATACTATCAGAATTTAGTCTTGGAGTAAATAACGTATGAAATCATCCATTGGTGTTCCTGTATTCCACCTGCTCAAGGTTACATTGTGAGTGGAAAGTCACCTTTGGCAAGGCTGTATCATCAGGAATTCATTCTCTAAGAAGAAAGTCTCATTCCAAAGGAGTCCTTCATTTCCCTGCCACTGGAAGAGTTGCTTCCTTAGAGCAACAGCAGCTTTTGGCAAAGGGCTCGTGGAGTAACTCCAGGACTCTTTCAAGAAAGGAGTCCTGGGACACTTATAAATAGATTAATTAAATCATTCAGTTTTTTGTCTTATAGTCATGTTCCAATACAGAGATTTTCCGTTTGTCCACTTCATCTTGTTTTCTGGCTTAGCAATATCAATTTCTACACCATATTCTCATGCTGATATATTCTGTGCTTAAACCTTCATACTCTACCATAATGGAGAACCTTTCAATTGCCATGTTTCCATCTCCCCATTGGTATCATTATTTTCATTTTGAAAGCCCACAAACTTCTGTACTTCCAGATTCATGCTAAATATCCTGGACTTATCATTTTACTTAATCTCAGCTCTTGAATTCTCTTACTAACTTTCCTCTTCCTATTTCTAAAATATTGTTGGGTGGGTATATTTTATACTTAAACTTTTGTATACTATAACCGTAGCAAAGAGACTTTCATTTATGTTTTAGATGTCCACATGGCCACTATTTTTCATTTTGAAAGTGCAAAAAATCATTTACTATCAGATTCTCACTAGGCATTCTGGTAGTATCATTTATCTTAATTTCTTTAACTGAATCCTCATCTTCACTGTCCTCTTTGCCTGTCTCAGAAATACCCCCTTGATTTTTCAGTGCTAAGTTTAAAGATAAACTATCTTGGGATAGAATATATAGCATAGCTTAGCCATACACTGTCTTGGGGTTAGAGTGTGAAACTTAACTAAGCTCAAGACTGTATGGAGTTAAAAGTATGAAGCCTATTAAAGCAATAGACATTGTGGGTGTTTAATAATAAAGCTGAGCATAACTGTAGGCAGTCTGGGGTTAGACTATAAATCGTAGCCTATCTATTGGCTGTATGGGGATTAGACTGTAAAGCCAAGATTTGATAAGTTTCTTTTTCCTGCTCTGACTTACAGCACCCTAAGTTATTGAACATTGCTAAGGTGATTTAAGAATGAATAACACTGTTTTGTCAAATTTTTGGAAGGTAGGTGCTCCATGTTTTGTATAGTGTTCATAGTTTCCCTTTTCTTTCAAGCATTTATTTTTTACTTTCCAATTAACAGGAATGTAAATCTCTAATTTTAATAGTATTGATAAATATCTCCATTTTCTTACTGTATCTTAACATTCAAGTAGTCTAGATTGAGTGATTGACTCAGAAAAATTTTTCCTCATATACTGGCAAAATGATACCTTTGAGGATTTCTTCCTTATTACTTGAGTGAATTTAGCTCTTATCTTTCATCTAGCAAGGAGTTATATCGACATAAATAGATGTATATTTTTGTGAGATATTCAGTATTCTGAGAGTGCTGTGTATGATAAGGAACTTTTTTAGTACTGCCATTTAAGGGTAGTCTAACCAGTTTAAGATTTGCCTTTTCTTGCTCATGATTAGCTGAGAGGTACCCATCTGCCTGATGAAAAGAATCTTTTTCAGAGTACATTTTGGGATTCAGTTTTAGACATTTTACTACCTGTGCATTATTAGGCATGGGAAAAGGCTCTGAAAACCATTACTGAAAAAATATTTTTTATATTTATAGACTAGACAAGAAAGACTGTAGTAAAAGGGAAATGATTCGACAAGCTGTGGAGAACAAAGTTACACTGCTTCTGACATTCATGGCCAGTGATTATGATGACATATCTGCTGCAGTTTTTGATTTTGCACGAGACTATATCCAGGTAAGATTATGCTGTATCCTGTTTTAGTTTTTTAGATGAGAGAGACAAAACTTGAAAAAAGTGATCATGTATTCATGAAATGAAGTAGTGGCCTCTAAGTTTTCTCAGAAACACATACATTATCATCATAATGTCGATGTCTCATGTTATTACATGAATATTGTTACCTTTTCTTGCTACTCATTACAATGTATCTGTTGAAGACAGGAAATAAGCTGATGACCTATCTAGAAAATGTAGTCTTTGTTGATATTGTGTAGGGGGAACCAGCCAGTTTCAGAATGGTGTTATACCTGTCTTTTCACTGAAAAGTTGCCTAGACATATACATTTACACAGTTGACTAATATTTTCTTTATTTATTTCAGTTGATTAAACAGACTGGTCAAATATCAAATGTGGAACGTGGTCTTCTTGAGAATATGCTGTATGTAGTAATCACAAAGACAAAATATGATGAATCATATAATTTTGAACAAGCAGGAGAAGATGAAGCAATGTTTGATGATTACAGAAAAAAGCTCAAAGTTGTTTTTGATAATCTAGCAGCACTGATACCTGAGCTTGTATTAAAAGTAAGAACTTTTTGTTTTACTCTTTTGTAACCAGTACATTGTTTTCCTTACAGGAGGATTAAGCATGAACGTTAACTCAGACATCAAAGAGTTTGCACATTTGATTCATTTTAGTTCATATTCATTTCCATGCACATGTACTTTCCCTGTTCAGGCCAGATATCTTATCAGTGGTTCTGTGCTTGCACAGTAGGGTCATGAGATAGGTACCAAAAACGTTTGTACACCAGTGAATTTTGCTTTGACATCCATTTCCATGTAAATAAGGGGTTGTGAAGTGTGGGGAAGACAGAAATATACTCAGAATGTTCTACAAGTAATCAAAATGATATGCACCACATACAGGAAATCATATCCACATTTATTTGGAACTCTTGAGATAGGCGCAATAAGGTTTTGTTGTTTATTCTCTCTGAAGATTAAATGCATATTAGTTTATGTATTAGGTAACCTGTTGAAGAGAACCATGTCGAAAAAACATGTGGAGAATATATATAAAATGCAGTTTACCATATCAGTCATTTGAAAATTATGGATTTTGACTGAACTATGATCACTCGTCTTGCCAAGCCTACCTGAATTTCAAATGTTCTCCTCAACCACACAAATTTCCATTATTAGTGTTTTTTCGTACTTGTTCACCATATCTTACATTAATGAAATCATACCAGGAACAGTCGAAGAAAGGCCTCATTTGCTCACATCATTCATTCTCTTGCTTTCATGTGGAATCCAAAACCAGGCCCCACAAACCTTTCCATGGTTTCCTGTGGCTGCTTGACATGCCTTGGTTCCATCCATTGACTGTATATCAACCCCATTATACCACAACATTCCATTTCGCTCTATCCCATGCAAGCCTCTTACCCTGCTGCATATTCAGGCCACAAACACTCCATCCCTCCATCTCCAATTTGGTCTTCCCTTTTACTCTTGTCCCCTCCACTTCTGACACATGTATCCTCTTTGTCAACCTCTCCTTACTTATCATCTCCAATTATCCAAACCATTGAAGAACACCTTCAGCTCTCTAAATGACACTCTTCTTATCGCCACCATACCTAGCTCTTACCCTTTTATTGTTTACTGTATCAAACCACCTTATACCATATGTCCACATGCATATCATTTCCAACACTTCTGCTCATCCTCATCCATGGCCCTTGCATCACATTCATTCAATATCGGTGGGACTACTTTACCCTCAGACATATTGATTTTTGCCTTCTCAGATGATGACCTCTCTTTCCACACATTCTTCAATGGCCAAATGTCCTGTGAAATTATTTTGTCCCCAAACATATTGCACAGGAACTTCATGGAGACAATCTGTGTGTGTAGTAACACTGTCCCTTTGGAAGTAGCTGCACTCCAACTTTCTTCCACCAGTGCCATGTCATCAGGAAACAGCTGACTGACCTGTTAGGACGCCCCTTCCCTTTCTCAATAGACTGCATACCTGCACCTCTCTTCAAGACCCTTGCATTCACCTCCTTTGCCACCCCACCCATAAATGAATTAATTTGATTATCCTTGGTGACATTCCTCATCCTTGCCACAGACCCACCTTCACGCTGAACTGCTTACCCTCCTTTGTACTTACTCAAATACATGCTGTATTGTCTTGATGTAAACTTCTTACTGCTTCTAATAGCTTGCCTCCTACACCGTATATCTGTGGCACCTTCCACAGAACATCTTTGTCAACCTTATCATATACCTTCTTCAGATCTGTGAATGTCACAAACAAATCTTTCTTGTTCCTTAACTATTTCTTACACACATTCTTCAAAGCAAACACATCCTCATATCCTCTGTCACTCTGAAACCACTTTATTCTTCCCTAATCTGATGTTTTGCACAAGCCACCAAGGCATATAAAGCATTCAGGGAAACCATGGAATGGTGTGTGGAGCCTGATTGTGGATAGGAGGCTCTCATTTTGATGCATTATGCTAAGCAGCTAGAGCATGGAAGTGGGTGATTAAGGTCATTTCTTTGTCTTTTTCCTGGTGCTTCCTTATTAATGCAAGAAATGGCAAACATACTTGAAAAAAATATACATAGTTGTATGTATGATATCAATATGTTGGAATAATTTTGAACTAATTTTTATTCCTAGGTGAGCAAGGAATATGTTGTTACAACCCTGAATCGATGGCAGGCATCATCATACGAGGATGTGGAAGCTGCCGTGTCATTGTTGTATAATCTTGGTGAAGCTTTACCTGCATCGCACGGCAATCACTTCTGTGGGCCCAGCCAGGTGGGTGACCCAGCTGCTCCTCAGGAACATAAGTTGCAGGTCAGTGATAAAAGTTGATTTACCTGCACAGTAGAATGACCCATGCCTCCCCCCAATTATATCCTCAACTGCCACATAACCCTGTCTCACATATAAAATTGCTGACACAAAGGCTCGTTTCCTCCCAAAATACTTGCCTCTCCTCCTCCCTCCTCTTGTTTCCAGATACAGAAGTACTATTAATTGCTAATCATCATTATATTGCCCATGCTGCCTCAGCTACCATTGAAAAGTGTAAAGTAACGTAACAGGTCTCATAACATAGCCTGATTGATGAAGCAGCTCATTTGCACATGAAAGCAACCCATACATTTTCTGCTAAGATTAAGAAAATTATAGAAGAGGATGGTTGCTCCCCTAATTAGATTTTTATAGTGGATGGGAAAGGGTTTTATTGGAAGAAAATGGCACAGAAGACTTATATAATAAAGGTAGAAAGGAAGAGACTTCTAAATCATTTAAAGCTAAAATGGATTGCTTCACTCTACTGCTTTGGTTGGAATGCTTCCAGAGACTTCAAGCTGAAAACTTTATTGATCTATCACCATAAGGCACCAAGATTTGCATAAAAGAGCATCATCCTTTCATTTTGCTATCTGTTTAGAAAGCCAGGATAAGAATATTCTTTCAAGACTGGTTGTCTTCATGTGCTCATCCAGCTTAAAAAAAGTTATTTTGCTGAGGAAAACGTAGATATTAAAACTGTTACTCTTGGGCATCATCATCTCAACCTGTAGATATAGATGACTTATATGCTAATGGAAAGGAAATTTTGTCACCAAAAGAGAGTGGATGAGACTGCTGTGGAGGAGTTACTTGCAGCACTTGAAGGCGATATGTTGAGTGAAGGTTTGTTGAAATATCAGTCACAGGAAGACAATTTGTTAAATGAAGGTTTGTTGAAATTTAAATCACAGTGAGCTGAAGAAGAAACTTTTTGAAACGAGACTTTAGCATTTTTCTTTTTTTATCAATGATCAAATCCAAGGAGAGACCATATTTTCAGTTGGTGGGCTGGTGGCTGAAGCCATCAGTTGTTATAAAGACATTCAATAGCAGAAGAAAAGGAAGTTTGTCCATCTGTCTTTGGATCAGTTTTCATGCTCAAGCCAAAGCAAGAAGAGAAGCTGCAAGAATCTACACATCCAATTTCCTGCACAACTTTGCAGTTCTGCAGTTTCATCCATGGACAGTTTTACCACAGTCAGCTTACTTATCATTCACCCATCCCTCAACCCACTTCTTTTAAAAAGCTATAAGATTACTATTTGGTAAGTTTTCTTATTATTTTCTTATTATTCTTATTCGGTAAGTTTTCTTATTTTCTTGTTAGGCTGTACTATGTATTGATATATTATTTATATGTATTTACATGTATGATACTATGCTGTATATCAATTTATATTGTGTTTTGTCTACTGAGTATATTGTCTTTATAGCCAGAAAAATTGACAGAAAAATACCACAAACAGTGCTCACCCTTTTATGCTTTTGTAACACTGAGCCTTGAATATGCAGCTCAATTCTGGTCTTCAAACTACTAAAAAGATTAGAGAAAACTGGAACATGTAAAATGACAGACAACAAAAGTTATTCCGCCTCTGGGATACCTATTATATGAAGAGACACAAAGAAGATTATATCTCTTCTCTAAAAAATGCAGACTTTAACAACATAAATCATGAAGATCTTGTAAAACAAGGAAATACAGTAACCAGGACAAGTGGAATAAAGCTGAAAAGATTTTTTGATATATGCTTATCATTTCCTGCATGAGCGAGGTAGTGAGAAGAACAGATGACTGAATTTTAAAGGGAAGATATATATTCATATGTATATTATACTTGATTGCTGTCTCCAGCATCAGAGGTAGCACCAGGAAAAAGACGAAGAAAGACCCATATGCACATGTGTACATACATGCATGTACACATACATATAAATTATTATTTGTATAGGTATGGTTGCGAGGCATGGGCTTTAGATAGGGTTGTGTGGAGGAGGGTGGATGTGATGGAAATGAAATGTTTAAGGACAATATGTGGTGTGAGGTGGTTTGATCGAGTAAATAATGAAAGGGTAAGAAAGATGTGTGGTAAAAAAAAGAGTGTGGTTGAGAGAGCAGAAGAGGGTGTGTTGAAATGGTTTAGACACATGGAGAGAATGAATGAGGCAATATTGACAAAGAGGATATGTGTCGGAGGTGGAGGAAAGAAGGAGAAGCGGGAGACCAAATTGGAGGTGGAAGGATGGAGTGAAAAAGATTTTGAGCAATCAGGGTCTAAACATATATGAGTGTGAAAGGCATGCAAGGAATAGAGTGAATTGGAATGATGTGGTATACTGGGGTTGACTTGCTGTCAATGGATTGAACCAGGGCATATGAAGTGTCTGGAGTAAACCATGGAAAGTTTTGTGGGGCCTGGATGTGGAAAGGGAGCTGTGGTTTAGTGCATTACACATGACAGCTAGAGACCGAGTGTGAATGAATGTGGCCTTTTCTGTCTTTTCCTAGTGCTACCTCACACATGCGTGCGGGGGCCGTCGATATTTCATGTGTGGTAGGGTGGCAACGGGAACGTATGATGGCAGCAAGTATGAATATGTACATGTGTATATATGTATGTCTTTTATGTATATGTAGGTATACATTGAAATGTATAAGTATTTATATGTGCGTGTGTGGGCGTTTATGTATATACATGTGTATGTGGGTGGGTTTGGCCATTTTTCGTCTCTTTCGTTATGCTACCTTCCCAACGCGGGAGACGGCAATCAAGTATA
>JAUTXX010148847.1:0-12712 GCA_032273605.1 Panulirus laevicauda | reverse complement strand
AGTTAGTTTTCCATAACCATGCAACCTTTTTCCACACTCAAATGTTCCCTAAACATTTCAACTACAGGCCATACTTACACACTAAAACTTCAAAGACACAACTACAAAACTCATACAACATACAACATGAAAAACAACTGAAGTGAGTTTGCATGGAAAAAAAAGGACAAATAGTTACTTCAGTTGTATGGCATACATGAAGGACATAGCAAAAGGAAGAAACAAGAGAAATAAATTAAAGTACAGAGAAAAATTTAAGAACAAAAAGATGTAGCAATTCTAGAAATTTGTAGGTGTCAGTATGTCAATAAAGAGGACCATCTGTAGGAAACTTAGTGCTTCTGCAAACTTTTTCCTAATCACTATTTCTCATGTTAATGTCATTAAAATTTACCCTCATCATCTATATCTGCATTCAATATTCAATTTCCAGTAACTAAAGTAATTTGTGAAGGGATCAATACCTCAAATAAAGTTCAAAATCTATACTCCAAGGAACATATACATTATATCCATGTACATACATCCACAAATAATTATTCTATCTTCTACTTCTTAAACTAATCAACAGTAATAATCACCTTCAGTATCAGAGGACTTAGCCTTTGAAGTCAAATACAGACCGAACAGATGGTATAAATGTGGGAAGAGACAGCCGTAACAAACCAAAACTTTACAATAACACGAGTATGTATATAAGAAGGATGTATATAATGATCACCTTCCATGCAACCTGGGGTACTTCTGAGCAAGTTTTGCAAAGGCCATTTGCTATATATAACAAGAAAAGGCATGCATTTTACAATTTGCAGAGATAAAATCTAACTTGATATTTTCAACCACTCAATCTGTCTTCATTGAGTGAACATAACGTAAAAAGACAAATGGAATACAGTATTTTTATTTGATGTTCATAACATGTATGACATACACATACCACAGCTCTAACTTCAATGAGAAGTAAATCATTCATGGAAGTATCAACAACCTCCTGTGAATGAACAGACTATTGAAGATGTGTCCATAACAATATAAACATGACAGCTTCTGTCTCTTGTTTTCATGTTTCTCCATTTTTTCCTAAAGGCTGGAGTTCTTAGATACATAAAAAATATCTAACTTTACCTCTAAATAAGATGTTCTTCCTGCTCCTCTTCTTCCCAGAAGCACAAGACTCAAAGGGTGCTTTACTCACAGGAGGTTATAATACAGTAAAGAATGTGAACATTCTGGGCTGTAGTCCACCAAAACACAAGTGCTTTGGACCAGTTGTTCTAGGGGGTGCAGCTAATGCTAGTGAACAATCACTCTGGAGAAAGACTGCATGCTATAGCCATGAACTATATTATTTTCAAAACTTTTTGATAGAATTTTTGGGTGTTTTACATACATTGTTTTATCTATTTCTTCAAGAACAATGTACAGTCACAAACAATCACACTGGCAAGTACTTTGCTTTATTTATCTCTTTATGGATAGTGTACATAATACAGTATACTGTATGCCTTGTTGGAAATGCCACACGTCAGCTAATGTTTTCTCTGGTGAGTAATCACTTGCTATACCCATGAACTGTACTATGTTCTAAACTTTTCAAACATACATTTTTCTGGTTTTATGTACAATTTTATCTATTTCTTCATGGATAATGTAAATAATACTGCATACAGGATGCTCTAGTGGCACCACCACTTGCAGTTAATGATAGCTCTGGTGAGTAATCACATATCCTACATAAGGCTAAAACTAGAATATGCTTATCAAGCTTGATCACAGAGCCTAAAGCACAAAGACTTAATAAAGTCCAGACAGATGCAATGAAGATGGTCCCAGAACTAAGAGGGCTGATTTACAAGGGAAGGCTACAGGCTTTTAAATTTTTCCACCATGGAAGAGAGAAGAGTGAGGTGTGACCTGATCTTAACCTTTAAGTTCATAAAACTGATCAGTGACATAGACAATGAACAGTTCTCTGAGAGATGTAGGGATAGAGCAATCAGATAATAATCCAGCAACATGTGAAACAATATGTAAAGAAACTTTTTCTAGTATTAGAGTGGTGGATGAAAATATAAAATGCCTAATGACATAGTTAATGCAGACAGCATACATAAACCTTAAAAGTGACACAATAGTAGAGAATGTTCAAGAGATGGGACCCCATGAATTACCATAGCAATCTCCTACTATTGCCACAAGCAGTTTATGAAACTTTTTTTATCTTTGTTGTGTCTACATTGTTAAATTTACTGTTCTGGGGCACCACACATACATGGAATACAGGGCAGTGGATCACCAGGAAAAGGGTAACAGATGTACAATGTTTTTAACATTATCAGATAAGATTACTGATAAGTATATACTCTAATCTTATATGAATTTTCAATGCAGTAATTATTCACATTTTCCAACCAAAGAAAAACTCAACTTGCAAACAGGATTCAGGAACATAGCCCATTCATAAGCTGGGTAGCATGTATCTTCCTCTTCAATCCACCCATATTGCTGGCACAACCTTCCCACTCAACTGTAGAATAATATTGCATAATATTTTTCAAAAATATTTCATCCCAGCAGCCAATAATTTTTGTCCAGCCAACAACAGAAATTATTAACTCCATACATGGTAACCATATACAGGGTTAGTCATTGTATACTTTGCAACTAATGTGGCAAGTCTACACACATAAAGTCAGGCAGGCTTTTTTAGCATAAATATTTGTTGGTTCATATTATTCTTACTCTCAACACCTTCATTACTATTTACCCTATCAGATGGAGAAACACAGGTTCCTTGCACATCATAACAGTTAATTTCTTTTGCTGTAGCTTTCTCTTTCATACTAGTTTGCTGTTTCCTACATTAGCAAGGTAAAACCAGGAGCAGATAAAGAAAAGGCCTCATTTGTTCACATCCATTCTCTAGGTGTCATGTGTAATGTACCAAATCCAAAGCCCCTATCCAAAACCAGGCACCACAGACCTTTCTATGAAGACAAAAACCTGACCTATATGGCAAATAAAGCTTTGAGTCTCATCGCCTGGAAAAGGTATCTGAATCATGATTTGAATGCACAACTATAGAAACAGGTAAATGGATACTGATGATAAATAAATACAGTAAAATACTTTGTCTGCAATGTTGTAATTGCTTTTTGGGTTTTGAGGTGTCATCATTCTTCAACACATTCTAAAGTCTTAGTCACACAAGATAGAAGTAAACAGCATATAAGCCACAAAATTCTACAAGAAAAATTTTTCAGTCAATTTTTTCTGTAAAATTGTTAGACCTGTAACTATCATATAACCTGATGATGTTAGATTCTGAAGTGCTTGCTGCACTCATCACTCTTCTTGGAAAATGGAAAATCAAGAATTCAAGTGATAAATGGATGTAAGTATATCTAGTTGAGAATTCTACAACTTGAAATAAGTGTATACAAGCATAACTCAAACATAACTATCTATATAAAACAACAGGATACTTACAAGGCTCACTATAGTTTGTTCTGTGGCTTTCCGAGACAGAGATACATTAACTTTCTCTGTGCAAGCTTGTAAAACATCTCTTGTTAGTTCTTCCACACTATCATTTGCATCTTGCATTATGCTGTACCAAGTTGGAATACTACGTCCTGAAAAATATGAAAAAATTGCTAATGGGAGAGGATGGATCAGCTGAGGATGTAGATAATTTAGAGAACTGGTTGAGATGGTGACAATGAAGAAAGAATTCAGTGCTCTTAAAGAATGCATGTAGCATGTAACTTTTCAAAAGCTAAAGACTGGATAAAGGCATTGATTACTATGATATGAAAAGGAAAGGGAAAAATAAATGATAAAACAGTTACAGGTGAATAAGTCTTCTTACCAGAATTAGTTTTTGTATATGGTATGAATTATGCTACATGGATTACTGAACCTCATGCTGAGGAAGAACAAGATGGATTGAGGAAGAAAAGAAGGATGTGTAACCCTGATGTTTGAACTCGTGCATATATTAAATATATTTCTAGGGAAATAAAGGCTAAATGAAATGAATGACATGAGGTAAGATTACTCCTGTGTACTGGTGTACAACTAAGGAACGTAAAAGGGAGCTGGCTAACTAGAGTAAAATAAAATTAAGTGTTACTTTGATAACATACGTAGGATGATTTTGAGAGGTGCAAATGGGAATGAGCAAAATAAAGTGATGTAGTATACAGGGGTGACATTCTGTCGATGGGCTGAACCAAGGCATATGAAGTGGTCAGTGGAAACCAAAGAATTTTTTTGTGGGTCTTTGTTGTGTAAGGAGAGTATTTGCCTCATGGTAGTTGCCTCAACGCAAAATCTTATCAATGGAGGAATTCATAGGAAAATAAGAACTGACTGAAATCAAAGTAAATTACCAATGATGCTATAAACTTTGTAAATAATGAAAGATTTAAAGCAATTTGGTGTAAATAAGTAATTCTAAAAGTCTATTCTTACCTACACACTTAAAATTTGAAAAGACCTCCTGTTTATGGTTCAAACAAAGCTTAGGAATGAGCCTTGATAGAAGGGATGCAGTTACAAGGTGCTGATGAGAAGGTGGAGGGATACATGACAGCAGGTCAATCAGCACAAGGCAATGACATTTGCACAATTCGCTTGATCCATACCTGAAAAATATAACATTTGAAAAAACTGATGTGCCCTACTTACAGTGTGATGCTTCACATAAAAATATCAATAAACAAGATAAAACAAGTACTTATCCCCCTTAATACTTTGTATGAAGTCCGTTGGTCCTAATACATATCTGTAGGGTCAAGGTTGTCCCAAATATCCTGGATGGCAGACTGGGGCTTAAGAATGCTAGAGAGGAGGATTTCCAGCCCCTGCTCCCTCCCCTTTCAGTCGCCTTCTACGCCACACAGGGAATATGTGGGAAGTATTCTTTCTCCCCTATCCCCTGGGATATATATTGTCCTCACACCACAAATTGTCCTCAAACATTTCATTTCCAACACGTCCACTCTCCTCTGTACAACCCTATCTATAGCCCATGCCTCGCAATCATATAACATTGTTGGAACTACTATTACTTCAAACATATCCATTATTGTTCTCGGAGATATGGCTCTTGCCTTCCACACATTCTTCAACACTCCCAAAACCTTCACCCCCTTCTCCACCCTGTGACTCACTTCCGCGATTCCAAAACTTTCACCCCCCATCTGTGCTTTCTCATCTACAGCCCATGATTAGCAAACATAAAATGCTGTCAGGACTACTATACGATTAAACAAGTAAATGTTTGCTCTCATTGACACAGTTGATGCAGACAGAATACACGTGTTCATGAAGTTGCATGATGACAGAGATTGTTAAAGAGATGGGGCCCCACAAGTGTAAAATTCCCTCATCATACAGTTCAAACAGGTAGTTACATGTATGTAACTGCAATCTTATAATGGAGGGACATACAAATATGAAAGTTGAAATGATAAAGGAAGGCCTAGCAAGCATATAAAAGAAAAAGACTACAATTAGTTGAGTAAAGAATAAAGTAGAAACAATATCTTACCTTGCAACAAAACACCAAATATCTGCAGACAAAAGAGCAGGCCATGTTTTTCCACTCAGCAACCATTCCACAAGAAGTTGCTCCAAAATCTCAAAATGAATGGCTTCTAACGTACCCACAAGAGCACATACATGAGTCAACACATGTTCATATAAAGTAACACTACTCTGGGGTCGCCCACCAAACATCACACCATTCATCATACATGGAAAAGACAAACTTGCATGACCTGTATAGGAAGGAAAGCAAAAACAAAAAATCTAATGAGTGATCAAGCCATGTTGCTGACAATATGAGCACTATACTTTAATGTCTAATCCAGCAATTTTGTCGCCAAGCAATAGCCAAATTAGGATTTTTGCTAAAGGGAGCTAAAAGCTGATGGATTAAGTAATAACTTTACCTATGAAGCTTTTTTACCAATCCACAAGCTTATAAAACTTTTACTAATATTAAAATTGTAGTAAATTAGTTAAATGTTATCTTTAACTAAATGGTAAATTTATCTTATAAAAAGTGATGAAATTCAAGTGAATGGAAGAGAAAGTAACTTTCTTTAACGGCAAAGATATAGGTGTATTTGATGGTATAACAGTACCACTGGTGCTGCATAGATGTGAGGCAAGGGTCTCAAGAAAAAATGTAGATAAGGAGTATGTATTGAAAATAAAACATCTGTCAATACACAATGTGTAGAGAGCTGATCCAATAAGAAGTCATAGGGTAAGAGAGGGGTGGTAGTAACAAAAGTACGTATGAGAGAGCTGAAGAGAATGTGCTGAATCAATTTTCAGATATGGAAAGGATGAGTAAGATGGGAATGACTAAGAGGGTATACATGTTAGAACTGGAGTGAACAAGAATGGGTAAACCAAGGAGGAGGTGCGTGCATGCATGCATGGGTCTGTCTTTTGAAATGTGCTACGTCATAGTTATTGGGAAAGATATGAGAAGGTAGAGTTTTCCAATGCTTCGACGTGTAGGAAAAGAAGCATGTATCAAAATGGTCCACACTTGAGTCGCTGATGGCTACACAATATGTATGTTATGCAGCAGCCCGGTGAGTATTGCAAGGTCTAGCTAGTGGTGGTGGCACACAAGCAGCAAGCTCTTGGGAGCAAAAACCAAAGTAATACCCATAAAAGAGGGATAGTGAACCAACACTGCAGTGTTGGGCAAGGGGGTCAAGTTTGGTAGTTAGCCTGTGACAGTTTATACGTCAGACCGCTTTCGACTCGACTCTGTCAAGTAAGGATACGGAGCTAAAACTACCGCAAATGTAAGAGGAGTACTCCAAACAAGTACAAATCAATACCTTGTATAAACGGAGCAATGTTCAGAAGTTTCGACATCTAAACAGGACACCCAGTTTCTTAAATGCAGACTCAGCTATTCCTGTGATGTGGGATTTCCAAGAAAGAGTGGATGCTACAGTAATACCAAGTATGTTCACTGAGTCAAGAAGTGGAATTACAGAACCATCAAAGGACAGACGAGGTGAGGAGTTTTTGATAGAGAGATGGGTAGAAATAGGGTCTTAGAGACATTAGATAGAAACATTAAGTAGCAATAGCGGGGAGGAACATTAGCAAGGAGCATTTGGTAGAAATAGTTGGTAGGAACAAGGTAGGAGCCTCCCTAAACACTGCACTAGACTTGCCCTCTACCAGTGGCCTGTTAAGGATGAAGCACTAACGGCTAAGAAACAGCACTGGAGTTAACTAGTTATGGAGACTTTATTGCCATGGCCACCCCCTTGAGGGAGTTTCAGAATGGAACAGGCATCTTAGATATAGACAGATAAATATATTAATATATATCTGAGGTCTGATTTTTATAATTAGTTATGATTTTATTGCTAAACAAAGAAATATTGCATAAGTCTTTTTAATTTACTTTTCTCCATGGTCTGAAAGATCCTGGTGAGGAAAGAGCAGGTGTGCATCATAGTTACGGTATTATGAGGAACACAGACTGCTATTAGTAACTGCAGGTAACTCCCCCACTCCATGTCAATCCTTGTTTCATCTTCTCCTATCTCTAAAACCATCTGTAAACAAGAGAATATTATATAAGAAGACTTAAGATTTTGAGTGATCAGGGCCTGGACATGCAGGAAGGTGAAAGGTGTGCACAGGATAGAGTGAAATGGAACAATGTGGTATACATGGGCCAACATGCAGTCAATGGACTGAACCAATGAAAGTGAAGTGTCCAAGGGAAACCATTTGTATTGGACAAGAAGCTGTGGTTTTGGTGCATTATACAAGACAGCTAGAGAATGGATGTGTGTGAATATGGCCTTTCTATGTCTATTACTAGCACTACCTTACAAATGTAGAAAACTGCACTCAAGTATAAAAAAAACTTGTGACTTGTCAGTACATCTATATCTTTTTCAGACATGATGAAAAGTTAAGTTTGGAAGAAGCTGATCTTCCAGACTGAAGTATATTTAGCTATCAACAAAAGAGTGATAAATCATCATATAAAAGTAAAAAATGAAAAGTAAATGGGTATCTCAAAAAAAACACCTTTCACACACTACTCACTTCTCTTGCACATGCAACCACCACTTCCCAAAATGTCTCCCAGTCCTCATCCACTCTCCTAGTTTCGTTTACTCTCACCAGCCATTCTTTACCCATTCTCTCCTGGTATATCCTCACACAAGCTTCTTTTCCATGCTCACTCATTTTCAACATCTTCCAACCTAGACCCTTTCTATTTTCCTAAAGCCTTCACAAAATTTCACCTATGCCTCCACCAAGAAGTACTAGACATCTCATCATCTGCTGACTTCAACAAATTCATATCCATGTCTTTCTTTAGCACATCTATCACTGACAACATAATCCATTAATGCCCACTCATCCATGTATACTTATGTATGTACCTTTTCTTATACCAGGTATTCCCAATCAGCAGTTCTTTTTCAGTACACAACACCACAAGCTATATGTCATTTTCATTCACAATAAGTACCCCATGCCCCCCCCAAAGTTACACCCTCAACTGCCATGTCACCCACTTTTGCATTCAAATTACCCATCACTATTACTTGATCCCTTACATCAAAAATGCTAATGTATTCACTAAGCTCCTTAATAGTTTTTTCTTTCCCTTGGTTTTTCAGCAACATGCTGAAAGCCAGTATCTCTGGCATAGGATGGCATCTTTTTGTCGTGCTGACAGGTCAAGGGCAGGCATGGAAACAACTGACATTTTCATCAGAAGAAATGTGAATGGTATCCATTACAAGGAAAGGTTCAGCCTGACCTTCCTCATCACATATGTGGGGTTTCTTTTCTAATGCATCTGCAAAAGATGTATTGGACTATGGTGTTATTTGGGATACCAAAACTCTCTTCATTGCTTCTGCAGAGGAAATGTACTCAGTTGCTGTAACTGTGCATATCTACTTTTCCTTCACCCAATGAGAGCAACTGCAGGAAGAACTAGAATGATCTTCCTCACAATTAATGCAGTTGATGGTCACTGATGAACTTTCCCTTGCCTTATGACCATTTCCCACACATTTAGCACAAATGGGAATAGGAGTACAGCAGGTTGATTCCCCGTGTCCATATCTCTGGCAGAGGATTTGGAATTTACAGTCTTACAGAACAATGTTCGTATCCCAATGGAACTTTGTCTGATACCCTTGCTCATCCAAAATGTCAAAACAATGGTGGCTGTATTATCTCTTGCCATAAACAAAATATGTGATGTGTCGGGCAGCAATTACATCTTCAGTTGCCAATCTTACCATGATGTTACTGTCCTTCATGTACATGAGATCCTTGGAAAAGATGGCACCCTTACAGGAATTCACATTAACAGGAATGGTAGCCAGAACTTCATCAGAGTGGAGCAGGTGAACATCAAGTGGTTTTTCACTTGGGAAGCTGTTCTAACCTTTACAAGCTCACCACTTGCCAGTGTCCTAACATTTTCAACCTGCCCACAGCATCCATCAATCATTTTACATATCATAGAGGAGAGGGATGCCAAGGGAGTTGGTCCTGTTGTGCTTAGAGTCACAAGGTGAATACTGAGTGGAGGTCAGTGATTTCCAACATCCCCATCCTATGGAGAAGGTAGATGGTTTAGGGTGGTCCTTGGTAATGGGGACAGACCCTACTCTCAGGGGTTATAAACTCATTACAGGAAAGAAAAAACTATTTACACAAACACAAAAGTAGTACTGCCTCAAAAAAAGAAGGCAAAAATTGAGCAGTAAGGATCCCCAAGTAGAGCTGGTCACACAAAGACCAAGTGGAGTTCTCTTCCGGTCACCTCTCAATGGGGAAATAATCCTGTACAAACAGTCTTTTAGTGAACTAGTACCATGGCCTACAGCTGTCTTGAATTACACAAGGGTGGATGCCTTCTCGGGATGAGAAAGTGTCAGGGGAAAGTGGTGAGCTCTATGAACCACACACAGGTGTGGCAACTACATTCTATGATGCTAAATATGACTGACCAAAGAAAACTTTCAGGAAGAGATATGAAATCCTACTGAGTCTAAGATAGAAATTTTACATGTAATTCAGCCCAACCATTTAAAGACTACATTTCAGAATTCAATTCATAATCAGCTGAATAGTCTTAATAACGACTGTCCAAATCATAACTCTTTATAACATCCATGTCTACTTACCTTGATAAATTCTTCATCATCCCTGAGATGTACCAATAATGGTGCTATTCCAATTATCACTTGCTGTTCTATTCCTTTCTTTACAATGCTAGGATAATTTTGGAGAGTCATGTTCTCTGGAGAAAATCTGTTCAAACATACAAAATACTAAAATCAGCATTTCAACTCTGGTTATTCATAACAAAAAGTAGAATTATGGAATGAAGTGTACCTGTGAAATACATCCTCCAAAAACTAGTCACCATACATTTCCTTCCTCTCACTTCCTATCTTCAAAATTTCATTAAGAAAACAGCATATTATTGAAGTTACCTTACAGAAGAAAATGGAACCTCTTTCATCCACCTACATTTGATCAATAATTTTCTGTTAAGCTACTGACCGGCTTAAAAATGGCCTCTTTACACGTCCTGATCAATAAGTCTTATGTCAATTTGTGCTTTTACAACAATTCTCCCTTACTTCACTTAACTCTAAGGGATTCTATCCATATATCTGTACTTTTATGGGTTGCCTCTACCCACTCTCATTCAAGTTCAAAGGCACACTTTAATGGTATGTAGAGGTACCTTATGTCACAAGCCTCTTGCCCTCCTCTATAGGTATTGCTCTGGTTTCTGATCCTGAGAGCTGGCTGCTTGTGTGCCCCCACCACTAGCTAGACCATGCAATACTTGGCAAGCTGCTGCATCACATGGGCCATTTTGATACCTGCTTCCTCCCCTAAACATCGAAGCTTTGGAACTCTCTACCTGCTTATGTATTTCCCAATACCTATGACCTGGCACATTTCAAGACAGGTCTTTCATGTCCACATATATTCATAAATACTTTCCCTTGTCTTTTCTTTTTCCATTTCATAATTCCTTCTTTATTACAATTATGGCCTGGCCTTGAAGTGGACCTTTGTCTGTGACTAGCCTTAAAAAAAAAAAAGCTAGAGTGTCATTCACCTATAGGGACTCTGGCTGTCTTTGTATGGCTTGCCTTTCCTTGCTATTATCTAAACTAGAAAGTGTGCTTTCCTGATATATCTTATATAATAAGCATCTACAATTAGCACAAGGAAAGACTCTTATCATCTTAGTTAACCATATAACATGATGGGAATGGTACAGCCCCGGTGTGCATGTTCAGCATACCCTATGCTAATTAGTGGCTGATAAGTAACAGTCTTTTGAGCACTAATTATGGCGATGCTAATTTGGCAGATGTTGAACTATTAGCATTTGGGAATGTTTCTGGTGTAACAAAACTCAACTGGTGGTGATAGATAAGAGACATAGAAGTATGAATCAGTAAAGTCAACAAACATGCGATAAGCTGTGTCCATAGTGTGACAAATCTAAAAGCATTTACTCCAGCAAACATGGAAATTTTACAAACTTCTCCTTTTTTCTTTTTATAACTCCTTTAAACTTCTTCATTACCTACCAAATTTAGCCTGCTTATGATACATCATCCTTTCAAAAAAACTCACCTCAACACTTAAGATGATGGCAACTCATAATACATCTTCCTACATTAATAGCATGGTTGTGAGAAAGTTCACTTCAACACAGATCTCTCTCACATAAGCAATGGTGTTTTAAGATTCTCCACTGTCCATGACTCTCACTCTGCATACTTCCCTGATCCAAACACCCAACATCTACCATCCTATCGTCAAACATATTCATCAATCCTCAAAATACTCACTCCATCTCCTCCTCACCTCAACAATACCTGTTACCACTTACCCCTTGGACCCTTCACCAATGTTCCCATGTGTTCATTTGTTTTCCTCACTATCCTCTCAATCTCCTTGAAGTTTACTGATATTCACTCAACCCAACTCTAATTTGCCCAGACTAGGTGACTGAGAGGGTGAAGGCATGTCCAAAGCATCAGACTGGGGAAGAAAAATGTGGTTTCAGGAGTGGTAGAAGACGAATATACAGTATGGGAGGAAAGCTTCTAAAAGCAGAGAAATTTTTAACAAAAGTGTAAGGCATGTGTTTGAGTACATAGACAGAAGGGTGAGTTGTTTCACACGAAGGTGGGTCTGTGGAAGGGGAGTGTGATGTTACCATGGCTGTTATATTTGTTTATGGTTGGGGTGGTGAGGGAGGTAAATGCCATGGTCTTGGAGAGTGGGGCAAGTATGCAGTCTGTAGGGGTAAGGGGCCCTGGGAAGTGAGTCAGTTGTTGTTTGCTGATGACACACACTGAAGGCAGATTAATGTGAGAAACTGCAGAATTTGGCATCCGAGCATGGAAGAATGAATGAAAGGAAGACTGAAGTGTGAGGTCTCATCAAATAGTCAATAACTCATCTGTAAAAATATTAAAAAAATTATTAGTTATCTAACAATCTAATAACTGACAAAACATACAATCACTGACCAAATATACAATTACCTGAATAAAAGAAGCAAAAGTGACACCAAAGCTGAATGAGCACCACGGAGGTATCCTTGGAACTTTTCACATAATGCAATGATGACTTTCAG
>JAUTXX010148737.1:0-15734 GCA_032273605.1 Panulirus laevicauda | reverse complement strand
AACACAGCTACGGAGGGTAGAGCATGATAGCACAGCAACGGAGGTAGAACATGCTAACATAGCTACGGAGAGTATAGCATGTTAGCATAGCTAGAGAGGGTAGAACGCGCTAACATAGCTATGGACGGTAGAACGCGCTAACACAGCTATGGAGGGTAGAACGCGCTAACACAGCTATGGAGGGTAGAACGCGCTAACACAGCTATGGAGGATAGAACGCGCTAACACCACCACAGAGGGTTGAACACTAACAAGGCTACAGAGAGTAGAGCTCGAAGATATATCTACGGTGGATAAAGCATATTAACAGTGCAGAGGGTAGATCATGTTAACACAGCCACGAAGGGTATAGTGTTAACACAGCTACAGAGGGTAGATCATGTTAACATAGTCACGGAGGGTTAACACCCTGACCCCGAAGAATGACTCACAAATCAAGATCTGTCTTGATCCAAACAGATTAATCAATTAAGCAATCCACCATAGCTCATTACTACGGAACTATAATCCAACTACGAATTAATCCTGATATTCCCTTTCATTCCTAATTCTGATTCATCAGGAACGTAGACCGTAGTGATATCATAGATTCTGTATTTATGAAATAATAGATCAAATGCAGAGAATATAAACCGTATAAGACTTCCACAGTTACTCAAATAGATATTTCTGCAATGATCAATCAAGAACAACTAATCTCTCATTGATAAAAGACCACAATTGAGGAGGAGGAAATAATCACCATCATCTACCCAAACTGGAAAAAAAATATTACGCCATTGTTGGTCATTCATTCATGCAAGTCGTTTTAAGTTGGATCACATCATGCAGAATTCTATGTGACGAAACATAGTCGGTCTTTTTTGCTTTTAAAAAACGTTAAAAATCCTTTTCTTAAAGTAATCTATAAAGTAATTTTTAGAAAATCTCTATTAGACCTCGAGCGACAGAAAATGTGCTGTCGTGATGGCTAAGTATTTGCCAATGGAGGATCGATTCACCGATAATATAAGCCTAACCCACTTATCATAAAGATATATATCTTATGATTATCAAAACCATCCATTTTGGTATTAGATTAATTCAAAAAGTCTCTAAGACATTTGCCCGAGCTTTGGTTACGGTAGTTATTTTCGGACAGTAAACTTTCCATAGCATAAATCAAACTTTCCATAGCATATATTGATCTATATTCATTAATTCATAGATCTAATATAGCGATATAGATATAGGACTCGCGGAGGCCAAATACTGGATCATTTTTGGGTCAAAAAAAAAATTGGGGTGTCGTGGATGTGAAGGAAGGTGGTGTCCAGTGTTGTGGCTTGTTTTGGAAGGTTTTGTGTGGCCAGGTTCTCCATCGCTCGTCCTATTAAATTGAGTAACTATAGAATGGTAAGAGCAGCTGATAACCTTAGTGATGAAGTGAATGAGGAGAAAAATCGAGGCGAGGTGGAGGGAAATCATTTGATATATGTTGATCGTTGGGAAAGACGTGTTTGGAAGGATTGCCCCGGCCTGGCGTCTGTCCGTCACTCCTCAACACTGAGGATAATTCACTTCAAAGCACGTGATGGAAAGATGGAGATTGAGAGATGGATGGCCTCGATACCAAAGACAAAATCAGATTGGAAATAAATGATCTCGATGAGAGGAATGGAATGGCTTGGGAATAAGGAATTACCCAGCAGTTATCCTTCACGTTTCAGTATTGGATAATTGTTCACCATTCCCACTGTAGATGTTGGAACTGTATCTTATCAGTGCTTTAGTTGATATATTATGACAAAAGTGGTACCACTGGTTTCCTTATAGTCTGTGGAGTTTTAACCATTGCTTTGCTTACTCTCCGTTAATTAGGTTTTACAAAGTGGCAAGGATTTTCGAAGTGATGGAAAACGTGAGGTAGACCCTCACCATATCATGTGTACAGAGTGTAAGGCATCTTTTGGTCTCGTTTCCATCAATATACTTTCACTAGATTGCATATAGAAGGAACGCCCAAGGGAATAGTGAACCTAATTTGCTCAAGTGCTGCACTGACTTGTAATGTTCTTCGCAGTATCCACATGATGCTTTGTTAGGATTCTGTGGAGATTTATTCGGTTTGTAAATCATTTTACCGACTGAATAAAACTCAGAAGATTCAAATCAAAGTATCATATGGTTTTATGTTGTGTCGTCTCTCCACGGGACCCATGATTAGTACACGATATCTAAGCATTTTACTTTGGGGATGGTTGAGTTTCCCTTCTGTAACCAGTAATTGATGAAAAAGAGTTGAAAAATAATGTGACATGATCTTTAAATAAAGCATATTAGTGTATAGTACCTTTTCACATTTTTTCCATAGTAAATGTTACATGTCATATGATCAGTCTTGTCGGGAAAATTTTTTCAAACACAAAAAGAAATCATCAGAAGCAATTAAGTAGTTTTTTTCTCTAAAAAAGACTGTAAATCCTGTTGGATGCTTCATTCCTTTAAATAGAATTGTTCCGTCTATGTCTGGCAACAAAATAACCTGAATGAAAGATGTTTGATTTTGTTTAAAAGGTACCAAAAATATTCGTATGTCAATTTTTCTTATGTTTTTGGAAAAGTTTAGGTAAGTTCTTTTGAATACAATAACAAAGGCTTATCTCCTTTGGAAAGAGGAAAGTTACTTGTGTATCAGTTTGCACAGGCTTCATCTTGGTACTCGGAAATGTAGTTCAGGTTATTTTTATATATTGTACGAAAAGGCGTGGGCAAGGAGTGGGTGGTACATAAAAGTATTGAATACGTGCGAGAGAAGTATGTAACGTGTGGAAGGTGAGGTAGTGGTGGGATGAGGAAGTAGGTTAACTGTTAGTGAAATAGAAAAAAACTTTATAATGGCATCATTTGTGGGGAAGGATTACAAGCAATTGGGAGATGTGCAAGAGAAAGCAGTAGGAGGTCAAGGGAAGGGTGTGGACTATACAACAAACGCAAAGATATGTCAATTTTAGCCAAAACATACCAAAATAACACAGCATATGTTAACCAAATTCCCCTATTGATGTTTACATGGGCTGGCTGATGAACAATGTTTGATACAAAAGTAAAGCTCCATAACCAAAGAAGAAAGATACTTTTTCTCATTTACATAAAGTTTGATGCATTCTAGATTAGGATAAGGGCCACCTTCTTCCATGTGTCTCTAATACCTTTGAAGATATTTTTGTTGTTTTATATGACATTTGTTGTGATGTTATATTTTTTCATTAATCATTACTTGCTAATGACGTAGATGCAAATTGGTTGATTTATATGCACAGATGGTGCAATAACCCATAAATGACAAAAGGAGTGCATGAAAATGATGAGGTACATCATTTTCATTTACATCATCACCGAAGTGATTCTGTAAGTTATGTAAATGAAATATAAACGAAATGCTTAATTCAATTATGCCATAGGATATCTGTCATCTTGGGTTGTAGGAATGAGTAGTCATACTTATATTTACTTGACCAAGTGCTGAGTGGTATAGCTGTTACACAAAATTTGACAGACTAAATTTCACAAACAGTTGGCTTTAAAAGTTCGTGTTTAAGCAGCCTGGAATCAAAAGTAGTATGGGAATCCAGATGTCTCTCCCAGGTCTTAGACAAACACACACACACTTTATAATATTGCTTTTTGAAATGTATATCAATGTTGGGAGACTGATCTGGTGAAGTATTAAAGTGAAATAATTTTTCTTTGATTGGCTGCGATTTTTTTTTTCATATGAAACATTGGTCAGTCAGTTCATGAAAAGTTTCTAATGTATTTAAATTCATTCCCATTTTTCAAAGCCTCATCCGTATTTGTTAGAAACTGTGTTTGAATATAGAAGTACAGCATTTTGTGTTTAGTAATAAATCTTTTATTTTTTCAGGCTCACACAATTTTGCTGGTGCAGCCGGGACCAAAACCAGAAACCAGAACGTTTTCTGACTATGAGAGCGTAAATGAATGTATGGAAGGTAGGTTGATCATCCTGGGCTGTATTATCCCGGTGTAAGAACTCTTCACATTGTCAAAATTATGTTTAACTTTGTGATAACAACATGAACCTCTGCATTTTGTCATTACTTACATTCGTACTGTATTTAGATTGTGCTTGTAAGACAAATTCTCCCCATGGACATTTTTCCATTAGTCAGACTCTTTTGCTGTGGTTAGATTCATATGTGTCAGTAAGATAGCTTCTCACCTACAAACGACCCTTGTGGGCAGCTAAGTGAACTTGGTTGGGGTTGAAATGCTGGTTCCATCTGTAGTGAGGAGTATCTTTGGGAATTCATCTGCTTTGACTGTGATAAAACATATTAAGATGCCACATGCCCATTTAGCAACCTGCCCAGGCCTATGCCTGGAAGTGTATCTACTCTTACCATGCTAATCTGTTTCTGGTATCTTTCACTGTCACAAATACCCCTGAAAGGACCCCATGGTCTGTTGCTCTTTGAATTCCTTTGTATTCCATTTTATGTCTTTACAGCATTGAGGGTGAGGTGATGCCAGCCCTCTTTACCCATCAATATTCATTTATATTTGATCACGTGTTGTTCAGACCTGGTGACCCTTGCTTAATGTCAACTTGTGGTGTCCCCTACCCATTTCTCTTCTCACTCTCCCATGGTTAAGGCCACACAAAGTGGCCAGGATTTTGAAACAAAGAAAATGTGGGGGTAAAGCAGTTCCATATCATCATTATAAAGTGTAAGGAGTCTGTTGGTACCACTTCCATCATTAATTTTCTGCCATATCATATGTAGAAAGGACATTTAACGGTATATCATTCAGTCTTATGCCTTTGTGCTTGAGCAGAGGCTGTGTCAGTTCTTCCATTCATATTTCAGTAGATTACTCTCCCTGGACAGGATAAGGAGTTCTAGAGCTTTTTTCCACTGCTTTACCCAATCTCTTCAAAAATCTCTAATTTTTTCATTGTTTATTTAAGTTATGCAAGTAGGATATCAAAAGCCCATACTCTTTGGGATTAAACAGCTTGCCAATATTTGATTTTAATGGGTCTCTGATTGTGGTCTAAACATATTGTAACTTTAATGTAGTTTTCATATATGCTATGGGTTCTGATTGTTGTTTTGTCATTAAATGTCTTAAATTTTTTTTTATGCGTATTCACCATTTCCCTTGTCAGTAAGGTAGCATTAAGAATGGAGGATTGAGCCTTAGAGGGAATATCTTCATTGGCCCCCTTCTCTGTTCCTTCTTTTGGAAAATTAAAAATGGGAGAGGAGGATTTACTGAAAATATGTTCTAGAAACTTATGGCTCAAGTTTGCAGTAATCTTGAATGGCCTTAGCTGTAGATTTTGAAAGTTACTGCTTATTAAAAACATGGGATTTTTGATATTCTACCTCTACCATAATATTTTTTTATCCATTTTTTTGTATTGTCACTTATTTAATGTATAATAGATATCTAGAATGTTCTATCATGATGGATGCTGCTTTATTCCTTTCAACATTAACATCCTGATCATTTCAACCTGCAAGGTAAATGTCAGTAGCATTCCCTCTTGAATGTTAAGCCAGTGAATTACAATAGTTTTTCTATAGGTGTGTTTTCAACCAACTTACCAGATGACCCTTTGAGAATCTCAATAGTTTTTCTTTAGGTGTGATTTCAACCTACTAACCAGATGATCCTTTGCATGTCTCGTTTGGTTTTGTATTTAGGTAGTCATTAGAAATATAATCATTTTGTTTATGTGGTATAGGAAAGTAGATTATTTTTTCTTGAATCCCTTAATACTAGCTCAGAATTTCATCTATTCTTATTGTAATAAATAATTAGGTTTTTCCACATATTTATTTTCATGTTTTGCATACTTGGAGTGACATCAAATTGTTGCTGATCGTAATTTACCACAGAGTTTTATACTCAGAAATGAATGAATCCCATCAGAATACTCTGTTTATATTTATGCTGTCATGAGACCATAGTAGATCTTTTAATTATCACTGGACATGTGTTGTTCAATAGCAGAAATATCTTAACCATGAAAATCTACTTAGTTCACCATTTTCGTCAGTGTTGATCTGTGTGTAATTTTGATGATCTGTGTTTTTTATGTTTGATAAACAAGTTTATAGGATTGGGGGAAAAAAAAGATTGAGTGATGGAAGTGGAGAGAGTTGTTAAAAAACTGGTCGGAGATCATATGATGTTATGAGATATACAGTACTGATATAGGTCTATTAAGACTAGAGGTTAAGAGAGTTTGGAATGGGTATGATTTTGAAGAAGAAATTATGAAAGAAAAAATGTGAACAACAATAGCATTGCATTGAAATTGGAAGAATCAGAGGTATAGATTGTTGTAGTGATTTTTTTAAGGAAAATTTATGGTAATCACTGGAGTCTCCCTTGAAGAAAAATGGAACAGCATGATAAAACAGAGCATGTAATTTACCTTTCAGTCAAGACAGATGAGATGAGTTTGCATTCCCTAAAAGCCACTTACAGTAGGACTTTTTCTGTTTACAGTCACAGTTCAGTTTAAATATCTTCCAAGTTTTGTATAGTTTTTACTAGTGTAACAGTTCAGCACACACTGCTTAAATTGAGGAGATGAAACACCATTTTGTGCTTGTGTGGCATACTTTTGGTTTGAAGAAGAAATCATGAATATCATCCTCATTAGCAAGGGCCATTATGGGAGGAATACTATTTATTGTAATTCATGACTGTAGGTAAATGCTTCACTCTTTAGAATTGCTAGTGCATCATTCATACACATACGATCTTTTGTGTGTTTATCATTCCATACCAGAAGTGTTCTTAAACTAACGTGGACTAACTTTTATGAATTGGGAGGTTTAATGTATTACCCTAATGAGGTATTTGTGCTCTGCCATATTAACAGTGTTTTACTGCCCCAACTCCTAAGCAGGTGTGTGTAAGATCTACGAGGAGCACCTCAAGAGGATGAACCCCAATACACCCAGCATTACATACGACATATCTCAGCTTTTTGATTTTATTGATCAGTTGGCTGACCTGTCCTGCTTAGTGTAAGTATCAGCAGATTGGTAAAATGTTGGTTTAGTTGATGTTTAGAACTGGCTAAATATGTTTGCTATATTCATTGATATTCTAGTGCTAATCTTATTGGAAATGAACACTTACATTTGGTCCTGTAGATGAATATGCATGTGCCATATGATGGACAGATCCATTATCAGATTGTATGATCACAACTTGTAGACATTTATTGTACCATCTTTGTAAATCTCATGGTTATGATGCCAGTTATGAGGAATGTAGTTCAGAAAGGCACTGATTTGTAGTTGTGCAAAAGTTGGATGTTGCACTATGTCCAGTCACATGTAAAGTTATGGTAGGGATGAAGAAGTCTTTAGTTTTATCTACAGTTTACTATGTACTTGTTTGTTAGATATGTAAAAGAATTCGGCATCTTGTTATAACTTCTTTGTCATGTATGTAGTGTAGTTGTAAAGCTAAAAATAAAGGCCAAAAAGATGATAAAGTGAATGAAGCAGGTAACTGCAGGCAATCTGGGGCATTCAGTATTTAAAGAAGCAGGTAACTGTGGGCAATCTGGGATCATAGGCTATGTTCCTGTGAAAAAACTCAATACTTCCTGAAGTGGTACATAATTCTTCAGAGATTTATTCATGAGAGTTTTTGGTGCAATCACTGATTATATAAGTCATTCATATGTTCACTGGAGAGCCTGCAAAATTTTGGTTTAATTGACAGTATTGCTAGTCACAAATCCGGGAGCTTTCTGCACCCGCATAGCAACCATCTTGTTTGTTTTGATGATGCATGGGTAAAGCCTTGTGCTATTAAGGAATTATAGGTATTTTGTTTTATTTAATGCTCATTATGGCTTCCAGTCACATAAAAATGATTGATGATGCATCAAATACAGTCACTGGAAAGAAGCATAAGCAGAAATTCTGTGGTGAGACATGGTGATGAGAGATTTCCTGTCAAAGCTTAATGGATTTGCTCGTTAGAATATCCACAACAATTATGAAATTGTGAAAATTCTTGACTGCAATCATATGTTTTTGTTCAAGTTGATTGAAACAATTCTTGTGTATGTTGATGTAAGGTACGTAATCAGTAGAGTGCCTTATTTAGTGTTTATTTGAGGGGTCAGCTTAAACAGCAAGTATAGATTTAATCCTGAAATTTGGAGTGAAAAGTTCAGGTAGACATGTACAATGCAACCCATGTTAATTGTTTTTATAATGTTATTGTTGTTCCTAAAGAAGGATTGTAGGTTGCCCTCAAAATAACCTTATTCTGTGATGTGGCAAAATTTAAATAATGTGAGTAGCTGTAAGCTTATGTAGAGATACTACAGCTGTTGCTTTCTATTATAACACTTATAACATTGGGTCTGTATGATTTTGGCTTTGTTTCATGTCGTTTTTCCTATGTAACAAATTAACAATGGCAAACAGGTACTGCCTGTATTATATACTGACCAAGTCCGGTACAAGAAGCCCTGAGATACTTGTGTCAGCATCTTCCGATTTATAAATTTTTTTAGAATAATGAAAAAAAAATTGTAACTTTGGATTTTTGGTTTGTAAGCTTCATAAATTAGGGCATACCCGTATTAGGTACTCCCTCCACTTATAACACTTTGGGATGTACATTGGAGAAATTTAAGAAGGACCAAGATGAGTCATCACCCCTGAGCCAATCCAGACAATTACTTCAGATATAAATTTATGCATCGTTGCGTGTCTCAATTTGAAGACCACCGAATGAGCCTGGGTGGTTTGTGTGCTGGCACTGTGCGATAATTTATCCCCAGTCAGTCATCATCCTGCCATGTTGATAACAGCACATTCTCTTCAGGTTTCTCGGAAGGAAAATGAACTGTTTTAGATGGATTTAGATGATGAAGCAGATGATACAGAATTACTTAGCAATCATGATGTCCTCAGATCTTATGGAGAGTGATTTTATGGACACTGCCTCCTCCAGCATTAAAAGTAGACCAAGATGAGGCAGACAATATTTCATGCACAAGTGGAGGCATCAATGTCAGCACCAGCCTGACCTTTACAACAATGCATCTGAGTGGTGCGGCTGGAAATTTTACAGACTTTTATAATATTGCTTTTGAGAAAATTATCAATGATTTGTATTGATTACAACAAGATTTATCATGTAAGGCAGAACATGATGATAATCAGTAATGATTTTTTTGTGTGCAGGTAAAATAGATGACAAAAGTGTGGTCACAACCTCTTGATACCCAGGCCTTATTTTTGCTTTTTTATCACGTTTTGTTGAAACTTCTACAAAACTTTTTACACATTACGTAAGTGAAATAAGTGGACATAATATAGTTATGCTGTATTTTTTTTTCATTGTCTTGTGAATATCTTCAAGAGGATTTAAAGGGTAGTGAAGTGTACCATACCAGCCAGGCTGTGGTGGACACATGGGCCTGCTACCACAGGTTCCAACAGCCAGGTCAACCAATGATCCACTTCAGCAGTTTGGGCTAAACCCAAGCTGTGGATGTGAAAGGCCCTGAAGTTTGTGGTGGGTATATGCCAGGCCAAGCTCCATATAGAAATTTTGGGAAGTGGCTGAGAAAGTAGTGGCATCACAGTGTATATAAAGGGATGGTTAAGAGTGGTGATGCCAAGAGAATTAATTGAGTGGGAGGTTTTTGATTCTACTCATGTTAGTAAAGAGGTGTGAGCAGTATTCCATATTAGGTTGAATGGGCGCTTGTTGATGTGTAATAGCTGCTCTCAGGAAAAAATTATTATGGCATCTTTCCAACATATTTAGCTTTTAAGAAGCAGAGTTAGTGATGCTGTTTATATGAAATTTTCAGGATAGAGTGTAGGATCTGGCTCTACCATTCTTATTATTATAGTGTTCACTTACTGAACATAAGGAAATGACAGCTCTTGGAAAGAGGTTTTGGGAGAAATTGCATTTTAGCAGTATTAAAATTAACCAGTTTCTGATTCCTCTTTCTGAGGCTCCAGAGCCTCGTGGTTAACATACCCAGTTTCCACATTAGTGGCAGCAATTTGAATCCTTGTTATTGAATATCATACATCTGTGTGAAAAATGCATGTTTACACAATATTTATTGTATAAAGATGAATGGATAGACAATGGTGGTGTTAAGCACTGCCTACAAGATGTTACACTACATATGAAAAGTCACCTTTGGCAAGCCTTTATCATTGGGAGTACAGTCTTGTCAAAGAACTCGCATTAAAGAAGTTAACATTTTCCTGCTGCTTTGGCTGTAGGAGCCTTTAGAAAGAGGTCCTGGGTAACACCAGGACTTTTATATAGAGATTAGTCCTGGTGTAATTATAGGATTTGAATATAGTTATTAGTGGTTGCAAAATTCATGTTCTTCAATTATCATTGATCATGTTGCTCATGTATATATAAACTTTCTTCTAAACAGGTACCAAAAAAGCACCAACACCTATGCACCCTACAATAAAGACTGGATAAAGGAAAAGATTTATATTCTTCTGCGGCGTCAAGCTGCAAAGGCAAACTAAAGGAGGAATGTTGATAGAAGGTTAAAAGCATTTGGAAGTTGATGAAGTGTATGAATTCTAAAGAACTGGCAGATTTCTTCCGTGTGTAAGAATTGCAGGAGAAAAGAAAGGCAGGGACAGTGTCAGACCAGTCATGAGTATTTTATTTTGGATTTTTTCCAGTATGCTGGCTCGACTTTATAACCATAAAAATGAAAGTCACAAAAGTATGAAAAATAATACTTGTACACTGCACATTGATATTATTTTAATTGTATTAAATGAAAATGAAAGTATACCATAGATTTAAGCTGAACCTAAAGTATGATACCAGTAAAATTAAAAAGTTTATAATGCTGTGTATTAGGTATTTTTTCCTCAGCCATAGCACAATATGTACTATGTACCAATACTGTCAGTTACACAAGTGGAAATCGGTGACTGCTGGGAGTTAACAATGTCCCTGGGAGGAACAGTACAAAACCAGTGTGAGAATGCGAGTTGATTCCTAGTTTTGGATGCATCTACGTCCATTTGTCATATACTTCCATGAAATTTGGAAGCCAGTTTGAAACAGCAGAACAGATGCTGCTCTTGTACTAATATTTTGGGCTCACAGTAACATGTGGGTTTCTCTTGCATTATCTTAGGCATCAAGAAATTGGTTGTATGTAACAATTTGGTTATATGAATTAGCAGCACATCACATCTTATAACATTAGTCATTTTAGGTTCTTTTTCATAATTATCCGACTTTTTTTTAGTATAGTTCAGTATATTAAGATGTAACCCTTCACTGTTGCTGTAAGGTTTTTCCTTCAGAATTTGTTGACCAAGTAATGGTTTCAACAAAACATTTTCCAAGTGTTTTGCCTGCCATAGTATTCATGCATTATTGGTAATGTTTAGGTTCTTCAAAATCTCTGATTTTGAAATGCATACTGATGTTTTTGCTTTGCAAGAGAATCCAGTCACTGAAATCAATATGTCCAGCTACTTTTAAATGTTTTATCTTGATCACTTAAATATTTTCTGATATATCGACAATTTCAAAGTAAATATTTTAATCAGGCTGATGAAAAAAAAATAGAAATATAAAAGAGTAATATAGTTCAACAAATTTGAGGCACAGATTTTTTATTTGGGGGTATTTCGTTATTGGGAAAGTAATTTTTTCACTCTTTTCCCATGGTAGCTTTAAATTTGACAAAGGCATAATGAGGTCTTACTCACCCATTATATGCATGAGTGTATATCTGAAACAAAATCTTCAGGTATCTCTTGCATAAATGAAAAAAAAAAGAAAAAAAAATTATTATTTTTCCTTTGGTAATCTGTATTTAGATGATTCATAATAAAAATAACGAAAGTTCAAAGTACTTTTATTCCAATCCAGTAGGGCAGAGGAGAGTAGATGTGTTGGAAATGAAATGTTTGAGGACAATACGTGGTGTGAGGTGGTTTGACTAAGTAATGTAAGGGTAAGAGAGATGTGTGGTATTAAAAAGAGTGTGGTTGAGAGAGCAGAAGAGGGTGTTTTGAAATGGTTTGGTCACATTGAGAGAAAGAGTGAGGAAAGACTGACAAAGAGGATATATGTGTCAGAGGTGGAGTGAAGAAGGAGAAGCATGAGACCAAATTGGAGGTGGAAGGATGGAGAGAAAAAGATTTCGAGCAATCGGGGCCTGAACATGCAGGAGGGTGAAAAGCGTGCAAGGAACAGAGTAGATTGGAACGATGTAATATACCGGGGTTGACGTGCTGTCAAGGTATTGAACCAGGGCATGTAAGGCGTCTGGGGTAAACCATGGAAAGGTTTCGGTGCATTACACATGACAGCTAGAGACTGAGTGTGAACGAATGTGGCCTTTTTGTCTGTTCCTGGCGCTACCTCGCTGGAGGGGGATGATGCTATTTCGTGTGTGGCAGGGTGACGACGAGAATGGATGAAGGCAGCAAGTAAGAATAAGTATATGTGTATATATGTATATGTCTGTGTTTGCATATGTATGTATACGGTGAATTGTATATGTATGTATATGTGCGTGTGTGGGCGCTTATGTATGCACATGTGTATGTGGGTGGGTTAGACCATTCCTCGTCTGTTTCCTTGCGCTACCTCACTAACGCAGGAGACGGCGGTTAAGTGTAATGATTATAACAATAATAATAATAATAATAATGATAATAATGATGATAGTGATGATAATCGTTACCACTGCAAAAATAATATAGTTTTATACAATCTTTCTACAATAAAAGTTGTATAATTTCATATAAAATCAATACTAGTGAACAAGATATTTTAAATAATCATTACTACTGTTCAAAAAGTTTCATGCAGTCATTACTATTATACTTATTGTTACATAGAATAATTACAGCTGCAAATGACGTATCATGTAATCAGATGTATGATATATAATCAGATGTGTAATCTTATATAATCATTACTACCATACCTTATGTTTCATAAACTCGTTATTAATGCACAAGATATATAGTTTCATACGGTTATTTCTACGTAAAAAGATATATCATATAAATATCACTACTGTACGAGATGTTTCATATGATTAATACTTCAGTAAAAAAATTTCATATGATCATTACTACTGTACAAAATGTTTCATATGATCATTACTACTGTACAAAATGTTTCATATAATTCTTACTTCTGTACAAGATGTTCCATTTAATTGTTCCTATTGTACGAGACGTTTAGTTTCATATGATCATTACTAATGAAAAAGATATATGTCATATGATATTTACTGCTGTACAAGATGTTCCATAGAATCATTACTTCTAAATAATATGTTTAATTTCATACAATCATTACTAATGTAAAAGATATATAATGTCATATGATCTTTACTACTGTGCAAGATGTTTCATATAATCACAAGTACTGTACAAAATATATAGTTTCATATAATCATTAATTTTGTAAAAGTGTATAGTTTCATGTAATCATTACTACTCTACAAGATATATAGTTTCATATAATCGTTGATGATATAAAATATGTAAAGTCCTGTATAATCATCACTACTGTACAAGATGTATAGTTTCATAAAGTAATTACTCCTATAAAAGATATATAGTATCATACTGACATTACAATTGCAAATGATGTTTCATATAATCATTAATACTGTACAATATGTTTCAAGTAATTTTCACTATACAAGATATACAATTCAACATAATCATTACTGTACAATGTGTTTCATATGATCAATACCGATATATAAAGTTTACAGATTCAAGTAATCATCAACTCGCGCTCTCCGCCCACTGCGAATCGGGCTCGAGGTTCCTCCTAGGTGCCGTAATTCCCTCCGTTATTAAGATGTTACCATTGTAAGTGGATGTTGACCAGTGTTTCCGGTGTTGCTGAACCACTGGTACATTTCACGAAGGCTGGTTGGATAGAATTGTTTGCCTAACTGAGAGGTGACCGCTGGAGAACTCAACCCAGCTTGTTACGTCTTGCCGGCCCTACTGTGGGGCGTTTTTCTGTCTGATCAGCTGCCTCGTACTTTTTTTTAGAGGAGTAATCTTGTGTCCTGATGTCATGGGCATGAATGAGGACGACATAGTGAAGGAACTTACACACGAGGAAGTGATCGCTGCTCGACTTATCACAAAACTTATCGACGGTCAGCCACGTACAACCCACCTGATCACTCTAACTTTCGGAAATCCAAATTGCCAAAGGATATTCCTGTATATTATGTTAAGGTAGCCGTGAGACCTTACATGCCGAACCACTCGCCATGTTTTAAATGCCAATGGTTTGATCATGGTGGAAAGTCTGGCACTTTTACATCTCGATGTGGAACGTGTGCCAGCGAGGACCATGTTGCTGACAATTGTACAGCCAAAGTGGTACTATGCGTTACCTGTTGTGGCAACCACCCAAGCTCGCACCGAGAATGTCCTCTGTACAAGTTTGAGAAGGAAGTCTGCAAAGTTAAGGCAGAGGAAAACATTTCATATGGTGAAGCAAGGAAGAGGGTGAAGGAGACTCACGAGACTCCCAAACACAATGAGTACTATGCTACGGCATTGAAATGTAAGCTGATCATGGTCACAATAGCCACGTAGACAATGCAAACTATTGAACCACGACCCACTACTCCAGACCAACCTTTAACGAATCAGACCGACACTTACACTGGCTCTGACGACAATACCCACAAAGACTCATACTCAAAAGCCACCTGCTCTGTTTGCCCCAAAAATGTGAAAGAGGACAAAACAAATTTAGTGAAACTTTCAAAAGAAACTATGTCGCACGTCGTCGATCCTGTGGCTCCAGTGAGGAGGTCTTCCTCGATGAAGTCTTCCTGGGTGGAATCGACGGACGACACACTATCAGGAGCCGATCCCGTTCCTCCTTGGACTCGCTCAAGTCCGAAAAAAGGGTTCACAAAGCTGGCCGGCTAAAGAAATCTTAAACCAACGCATTCAGTATCATTCAGTGGAATTGTAGAGGTCTTAGGAATAAGCAAGCACAACTATCACTGTTGCTTGCATTATATAGGCCAGACGTTATTTGTCTAAAAGAGACCAATCTAAAAAATACAGTTGAAGATTGTGCTGTTTTAGATAGCTGTCACCCTTATAGAAGAGATGAAGATCATGTGGTAGCCATCTATGTACACCAAAGCTTACCCTATACAGGAGTAACTTTCAATTCTACTCTAGAGGCTGTCGCATGCAGAGTAAAATTTGATAACAGCTACCTGGCCAATTGTTCAATTTACTGTCCCGGTTCCAAAGCACTTGATGATGATGCGTTCACTTCGCTCTTTAGTCTATTACACCACACAAAACTAATTCTTGGAGACTTCAACGTGATAATCATCAGTGGGGAAGTATATAGGCAGACTCTCATGGGAAACAAATGGAAAAATTATATCATCAATTCTAATCTCGCTCCTCTGAACGATGGTAGTGGAACTCGTGCAGATGATCGGACAGGAAACATCTCAGCCATCAACCTATCTTTGTCATCCCCAGATATACTAAATGACATCACCTGGGGTACTTATGACGACTCCTTGGGAAGTGACCATTTCCCAATCTGTCTTTCATGCGACAAAAATGCCAGACCATCTCCGATCAGATTCAATTATAAGAAAGCAGACTAGGGGTCATTCTCAAGACAAG